>JAOSBK010068200.1:0-15051 GCA_027568895.1 Erythroxylum shatona
GAGATTTGCATGAGGTTGAATTTCCAAAAAGTGGGAATTAATTGTATTTGATTTGCATTAGTTTGAATAAAGATGAATATAAGAAAAAGAAAAGAAGAAAAAAAAATTTATACCGATTTTGGATAGTTTTAGTCTAAGGTATCCAACGCGATGTTTTTCTTCGATAATTGTGTTCGGATGTCGGATCCGTTTTGTTCATTTTCGTTTCACCTTCGATTCGTTTTTGATACTTTGGTTTTATGTTTCCGTTTCTATCCGTTTTGTTATTCGTATTCGATTCCGGTTCGTATTTGTTTCGCTATGTTCTGATTCGTGTTTGTCCGCTTTCTTTTGTTTCGCTTTGGCGTTCGAATTTGCTTACGCCTTTTGATTTCGTTTCGTTGCGATTTCTGATATGCTTCGCATTTGTTTTTCGTTTCCGTTTCCTCTTTTCAGGTTGGGATCCGGTCACGAGATCGGGTTGCAGCATAGTTAACATCGGTGTTATAATTTATCAATTTTTTAATTTCGTCCAAATTCTTTTTACATTTATCAGTCACACGATTTACACATTTTTCCTCAGATTTTTTAAAGGGCTAAGATCAGGAAAAATTCCTTAACAGTCTCTAATAGTATCCAATATATGGCTAGTTCTAGAAAACTTTAAATATCTTATGTATTTCTTAGAGTTTCTTACTTCATCAATACCTCTAGGCCTTGTTTGGTTGGCATGGATTCTTGCTTGAGAAAGTAATCTTTTTTCTAAAATTCATATTACCATGTTTGATTCATTTTTTTGAGTAGTTGGGAAATTAAAAACTTTCCCAATCTAAGGAAAGCAATAGCACTTTCTTGGATTATATATCCCATCACCCTCTTGGTATTTATATTACTTTTCTTAAGAATTTAATCTAAAAAAACGCTAGCCAGTTTAGCCCTTGCTTCTCTCTCAACTCTACAACAACTCTTTTATAAAAACCCTATATTCATTTTTAATAAGAATTATAAATAATTTAATAAAATTATTATTAATATGAATTATGAATAATTTAATTTTACTTAATAATTTAATTTAATTTTTGTAATTAAATTTAAACATCTTAAAATATATTTCAAATCAAATTAATGATATTAACATAAATATTAATTTATAAATAAAAATTTATTTAAATTAATTAGTTTGATAAAATAAAATAAATTTATTAATAAATAATATATAAGAGATTAGAATAAATCTATCTAATTAAAAACCATTTATCATTAAGTTTTATCTAATATGTAATTATTATTAATAACAACTACAATTTCTTATTTAAAAGAAAAACTGAAAATTATATTTAAAAAACAGAAGTGAAACTACTTCTGTAAAAGACTTAAAAGTTGATATGAATTGGGTTTGAATGTAGGGATATAATTGGAAACACAAGTCAAAATGAAATTACATTCTATAAAATACTGTTGCATACTAAACACTATAATAAGAATCCAACCAACTTTTCTATTAGAATTCTTATAAGTATCCAAACATGTTAATATGTTTACTTTCGATAGATTTATTTTCCAAAGAATCAGATTCTAAATTCACTTTACTTTCCTACCAACCAAATGGGGCCTTACTCTTTTTTTTTGGGTCTCCTAATATGCCATGTTGAAATACTATAACACCTAACATTTTATTTAATCAAGCTAAGATTCACTCGTATTAATCTTGACATATAATTATTTCCACCTTCATGATATGTAAGATTTACTTCAAGTATTCAAATATTCTTCTCAACTTTTTGAGTACATTTAATATTTAATCTATGATCATAGTCACTAATTGGTCCAAGACTATGATACTGACGGGGGCATTTGTTAATTCATATAGTTATTACCAAAAGTCAATGTGATCATAATTAGTTCGGATAATTCCTTGACTAACTAATTCCCCAAATAAGGTATTATTATTTCATGTTATTTTTGGTTTCCTAATTGGCTTCTTTTCTCGAGTGATTTTCTCCATTTATTCAAATTCCTCTGATTTCATTTTAACTTATTCTATTATCTGTTCATTCATACTAGTTTCTCCACACATTTGAATTTATTTACAATTTTAACTTCCTATGTTGGTAACATTGTGTCTCCTAAACATATTTGCACAGAATATAAGGTGGACCTAAGTTCTTCTCATGTTAGCAATAGTGTCTCCTTAAATTTCAAGTATCCGATCAAATAGTTGGATACTTTACATAAGACAAAAATTTATACACTCTTAGTAGCATATACTACCTTTTATTCCTGAGTCTTCGTTAGAAATAAGACTCCAATATGCACTTGTGATTAATTACATATTCATTTCTGATTTGTTCCTTCATTGATCATTCTTAAAAATAAACCATCTGGTCTACTTAAGCTAATTTGGTGATATCATCTATACTATTCATGTAATCCTTATCAATCAACTGCTTTCATCATTACTTATGAGTCATTCTTGATACTTCAAGAAGATCAATTTTAACTATTCATAATATCTCAATAAGATTTATTTATGTCATAACTTATATGATCATAATATCCTTTATGATAAGTGTCAGTGAAGCAATAAGTAGATTCATTTACTCTTATACCTTGGTATATTCCATCAAGGTCATTACATCTTATCTAGAGATGTATTTATGACAATTCACCAATTAATAACTTATGCTACATATACCTTAATCTCAATTGACAACACTCCTTTTGAGCTTATCCACAATCATAGTGTCCCTGCCACGATCATGACATAACCTCGTAGAATTGGCCATGAATGTGGGGACTATGCCACGTTTGTGACAAAACCAATTAATATCAGTCTCGATCGTGGGGACTATGCCACAATTGTGCCCTGCTTCTTTTCCTTTCATTTTTCTCGAATTTATCAACCATACTAACATCATTAACAATTTCAATCTATCCTCGATTGATCACTATAAGCGCTTTCATATGTTACTCTAGTTTATCTTAGACTTTGAACTATGTAACACATATGTAATAAGTCATAAATTGCTTCCTATATCCTCTCCACGTATATATAATACATATGTGCTCAACATTCTTACTTGTAACGGTGATCCCATTATTAGATATTACTAACAAAACTTAACTTTAACAACTTGTACATATATCGTTGTTGTTATCTCACCTTCCAATTACTATAAATTTGGTATACATACATATGTTTGCAATCAATTTGGAATTATAGATGCATAATCATCCTGAAATTTTGATCTCGATTCCACTAAAATGTTCTTATGCTAAATCATAAGTCTTATCACATTTATCAAACAATCATTTCAAGTCTAAATTCAACCTCAAGGTTATAATTTTTTTTCTTTCAACTTGATTTGTACATTGTAAATCTCGTCATTCATATTTATATCGCTACTTTCCTTAATCAGTCCACGACAATGTATGCACATCTATGTCATATTCGAGGATATACCATCACACTATAATACAATATTGATGTCGTATTCCATATAACATCCACCAATACAAATTCTTTGAATTTTGATCTGTCATATCTAACCATATACCCAAAATAGATTCGGTATCGAATTACATTTTTCTCATTTCTAATTATCCATAAACTTTTATTTTCTCGCTTTCTGACAGATCATCATTCTTCTTACTATTTCTATTAGCGCAAACTCTTAACAATTATTCATGTGTGTGACTTGTGTAAATGTGACTTAATATTAGGGATCAGTTGCTATTGCCTACTAAAATGCATGTAACTTGACACATATTTCAAAAAATGCCCATGTAAGATACTAAATCTGGGCTCTAATACCAAAATGTAACACCCCATTCTCATAAGACACGTACCTGACATCCTGAGTGAAGTCTAAGTATGTACCCCATGAAGGTGGCATGCTAGAACAGTCAATCAGTCAAACTCATTACAAATTTTTTTAATACACATGCATTTTATAGAAAACCACTGATCAGGCCCAAAGTATTTATGCACATTTTCATTCACGAGTGTTACTACACTCATTAATCAATCTTATTTTGCAAAACATTTACAATTTGGAAAGTTATTACATACGGAAATATTCAAATACATATTGTACAGTAATTGCGAAATACATGATTTAATACAAAAATAAAGAAATACGAATGCAGACGCGAACTGATCTTGACCTTAATCTCTGACTCAAATACAGTGGCTAGACTCCAATTTGTCTAACTAGATATCTTCTCTAAGCTTGAAAAATATTGCAAATTTTGGATGAGTTTTGCAAACTTAGTGAGTGACCATCCTCGATGGCTCACTCAATCATATAACACATCACCAATTCATCTAATCAAGTAATTCACATTACTTCATCAACTCATTATATTGAGTCACATTCATTTCATATTCACTTAAAATAGATATCATATTGAGATATCAAAAAATTATTTAAATCATATGTATCAGATATATATGCAGTGCTGATGAGACTCACTTTCATTTTGTTATTGTTGCGATCGAGTGCCTATAACTGTTCTGTATCCATTGTGGATACCGGGCTCATTGATAACTGTCCTGTATCCATTGGGGATATTGGGCTCATTACACATAGTGGGCCTTTAGCTCTTAATCACATTATGAGCTTTAAGCTCCTTTTCACTTTCTTAGCTTTAAGCTCTTTTTTGGTAGCTACTCCGGTCACAACAGCCTTGATATTATTATGCATTCACGTAATGAAATGCATCAATCACATAGGATTAATCAATCACTTTATTTCACTTTACACATATTCGGACGTTGGTTCGACATTCAACATTTAAGTTGAGAATCATTTATTTCATTCACATGCACATTCACATTTTTCTTCAGAACTCAGTCCGGTATTCAATAATCAAGTTGAGTATTATATAGTAAGTTCAATTTGCATTTAATGAGCACTTCTAATATTATTGAGGTATCAAACACCTCAGACATTCAATGTACAGAATTAGTACATTCACATTGACATAATTATTCAGTATAGAATTTAAACAAACATTCATTTAAAGTAAGACCATCTAGGTTGACTCACAATACATTCCAGATTAGCAATAGCTTTCATGATCCAAAAACGTCTGGATGCAGACGTTTTATCATACATACACATATTGCATACACATTATTAATTGCACAATCTTATGAATGGTTAATTATATATATAATGCATGCTCATTGACAATCCTCGGTATATATATCTATAATAAACTTATTCAAACATCAATTTTTTTGAATTCATACACTCTTTTATCATTTCAACTTTTTCTCAAAATACCCTTTTAAGTCAACTTTGTATGATCATTATAACAAGGAAAATTGAGTTTTTAGATAGAACTTTCTTCTAAAACATTGTTACCCCATGTATTAAGTTTCTAATAACACTATGATCATACAATTTGATTTATTATACTCAATGTTATACTCAAAATATGTCAGACTATTTTTGAACTGTAACAGAACTCTTAACTCAATTTCTTACCAGATTTTAAAATTCTTAGAGACAGAATTAAAATTCTACTTCTTCATGAAAGTTGTATCCATATGGCTATAATTTAATTTTAATCAAGAATCAACTTATTTGGACATCTACAGATCAAGATATGATCAAAATACTAAAGCATGTTCAATAAAAATATTCCAGTTCATAATAATATTCCAGTAGACTTCCTCACTTTCATCTAATCAATCTTTCTCAAATCAATTCAGATGGCTATAAATTTTTATGAAAAGGAAGAAAAATGTTTTAGGAGTCTATTGGTTCAATTTTCAAGTCATTTGGAGGTCGGAAGACAAAGTTATAGCAAAAAGAATTATAACTGTTCAGTACCAAAAAGCCTTAGGTGTCACGATCTAGCTCACTCCTACCTTTAACAATTGCACAACCGTGCACTCCAATTCTGCAGCATGGATAGAATTTTTTTGTCCTTCTTCTCCTCTCCTCCACTTAGCCCATCATTTCTCACTTATATTCTTAGCATTTCACTCCCATTCCAATTCAACTTACTCTAAAACAACTTAAGATTCATGATTAATTCAAACATAAAAACCTACGGTTTTTCTTGCAAAATTTCTGCACTTTTTCATCATAAATCACAATCCAAAACACAGAACCTAATTAATACTTTTTTGCAGTCATCTAATTCACAAATCATCATTAAGACTCAAATCATCACATTCTTAGAAACACTTTCAGCACATTTCAACTTTCCTCAATTCTCATTTAACTCATTCTTAACATCATCGAAGCTATCCTTCTTACACATCTCATGCATGAATTCAATTGCAAACATTAAAACATCATCAAACTCATTTATAGTATCTATAAAATATGATTTAAGAGTAAAATATGATTTAAGTGGAAGTAAAAACAAAGCAGTATCTAAACTGCTAACTACACAACCAGATACATGTAATGATTCGGTGATGGATGAGAGAGTATTGACGTTGATAATTTTCGGTGACATGGGATAATGGGACTTTATAGAAACTATAAGATATCAGTTCTACCATGTTTCGGAATAAAAGGTGTTTGTTTCAAAACATGATGTTTTTGAAAGAGTTTTTTCTAAGAGAAGATAGTGGGAGCAAAATTAAAATTGTGGAGGTTCAAGATGCTCAAATAGATGCAGATCAACTGCCTAGACTTGAGTCTATTATTCATGAAGATGAAACAATAGTTCAATTTTTGACACATAAGAAGTTAGTAGGTCAGGTAGGATACATCATGTTTAAGTGAGATACAAATTTCTCATAAGTGAACTTAACGATGTAGTGCTCATAGAAGATGATGAGCTTACTACTATGAAGAGGTTATGAAGAGTACATAATCTGACAAATGGCTTCAAGCTATGAAATCCAAAATGGATTCCATGTATGAAAACCAAGTATAGACTTTGGTGGACCCACTTAAAGGGATAAAACCCATAGGGTGCAAATGGGTTTTCAAGAAGAAAAATGACATGGAGGCTAATGTAGTTACCCATAAAGCTAGGCTTGTAGCTAAAGGTTATCATCAAAGGCAAGGTGTTGACTATGACAAATTGTTTAGCCCAGTAGCTAAGCTTAAATCCATTAGGATACTCCTAGCCATTGCCACTTATTATGATTATAAGATATGACAAATAGATGTGAACACAAGTTTCCTTAATGGAAACCCTAACCGAGGATGTGTATATGATACAACTTAATGGTTTCATATCCATGAATAGAGAAAAGGTATGAAAGCTTCATAAATCCATTTATGGATTGAAGCAAGCATATAAGAGTTGGAATATCTGATTTGATGAGACACTCAAAGAGTATGGTTTCTCACAAAATTTGGATGAGCTGTGTGTGTATAAGAAGGTTAGTGGGTGTGCAATTGTGTCCTTTGTACTATATGTAGATGACATATTGCTAATAGGAAATGATGTCTTTGCTTTGCAATCAGTTAAAATTTGGTTACCTAAGAACTTCTCTATGAAAGACCGTGGAGAACCAACTTATATTTTGGGAATAAGGATCTATAAAGATAGATCTAAGAGGTTGCTTGGTCTTTCTTAGTCTACATACATAGACAAGATGTTAAAAAGGTTTAATATAGAGAAGTCTAAGAGAGGTTATCTTCCCATGGTATACGAAATTACACTCTCTAAATCTATGTTTCCAAAGACATAAGATGAGAGGACTTGCATTAATTTGATTTCTTATGCTTCGACTATAGGATTGATCGTATATGCTTTATTATGTACTAGATCTAATGTATCGTATGCTCTAAGTGTTACAAGCAGATACCAGTTTGACCCTAGTGAGGGTCATTGGGTGACTATCAAGAATATCCTCAAGTACTTGAAAAGAACTAAGGATGTATTCTTGGTATATGGAGAAGGTGATCTTGTGGTAAGCGGGTATACTGATGCCAGTTTCCAATCCGATCTGGATTACTACAAATCTTAGTCAGATATATATTCACACTGAATGGTGGTGCAGTCAGTTGGAAAAGTTTCCAAAAAAGGATGACTACAGATTCAACGACAGAGACAGAGTACATTGCAGTTTCAAAAGCGGTTTGGATCAAGAAGTTCATTATAGAACTTGGTGTAGTTTCAAGCGTTGCTGGCATAGTGTAGTTATATTGTGACAACAATGGGGCTATAGTGCAAGCGAAGGATTTGAGGTCTTATCAAAAGTTGAAACATGTACTCAGGCACTACTAATTGATTAAGGAAATCATTGGTAGAAATGATGTCAAGATAGAGAGAGTTCCACCGATCAGAATGTAGCTGAACCGTTGACTACGCCTATTTCCCAAAAGATTTTTATGTCACATGTACACGCCTATGGTATTAGATATCAAAGCGATTGGCTTTAGTGCAAGTAGGAGTTTGTTAAAGAAGTATTATAAAGGCAATCACCTTTAGCACTTATTGTACAAATTATTTTATGATTAATAAAGGCATTTTTCATTATTTCGATGTTCATACAATTATGGATTTGATGTTGATCTTAAATTGATTTAATAAGGTCCTTGATACAAAACATAGCATAGAGAAAGTCATGATAATGAGATTCCTATCATAAGTAATTATGTTAATATCTAAACTTTCCTAGTCATGGGATTAATGAGATGGGATATCATTATTCCGGATAAAATAACACATGTTATACTCCTTAGTTGGATCAAGCAATAGATCTTATCAGTTGAAGATATGAGTTATTTAGAGTTAACATGTGGATGCTTATTAAGGGTAGTAAGTACATTAGATTAACCTACTATGAGACATCATATGGATATTCTATTCCAATGTCAATGATAGTCTCATCATAGCAATGGTGCAAGTATCCTTTAACTTGAGGTGCTCAAAGATATCTTGGATACTGATCCTATGTTTTGACTCCATTCATCGATACCTTTCAGGGATTACTCATAGGGTAGTGATGGGGAACATCTTGAGGTATTTAGAGGTAACTGAGTAGCCAATAAAGGATTCACCACTCCTGATAGAAGAAGATGATACCCACAGCCTCTTCTCAGGGTCATTACTGAAGAGTTTCTGGCTAGAGCAGATATGTGTCATGAAGAGAGTCTTCAATGATATATAGAGTAATGAGATCCTTAGGACAAGATCTAATATCATTTAGACTAGATGTGATGAAGTTACTCCAGTGGGAGTTGACACTTTGACCATATCTGAACTAAGTAGGGTATAGATGGTGAATGGACAAATTGTATGACAACATTGCATATGGAAGGATTTGAAACCACTGACTTTTCGGCCAATTGGGAGTCATAACGTGTTCTAGATATCGCTATTAACTTACTTGAATTAAGTGTTAATTTAAGTGGCCAACATAACAAGGAACTTAATGGGTCACACATATAGGAGATTCGAAGGATGAGTAAAATAGTCTTGAATGGTGATTCAAGATATGAAAGAGTGTTTCAAGATTGTATAGCGATGCGGTCATGGTAGAAAACATTGCATGGAATGGATTAGAAACAAGTATTGTTGGTTTCCAATTTGGTCCTTAACTTCCAAAACTTTCATTAATGCATACTATTCATGGTCATTAACTTCCCATAACTTCCATTAATGCATACTATTCATGACCATTAACTTCACATAACTCTCCATTAGTGATGGGGGTTATGGAAGGCCAAATGGTGCAGAAAATAGAGATGATTTGCATACATCTTGTGTAAGAAACAAGTGAAAGAAAGGTTCTTTTCTTGCATACACATTCTTTTTCTCTCTAACTCTGACAAGAGTTATTGCCTTTGCTAGCACAAAGAAAGAATTCTAGCCATCTCCTGGTGAGGTTTCATCCTTCTATCTTTATATGGATTTTCATTGTAGATGATTTATGTTGATCGTTGTGGTTTACAACAACCCAATGCAAAGAAGACTAAAGAATGAAGGAGATCATCAGAAAAGTATGTAAACATCTTACATTTCATGTTTTGTTTTCTATATCTCTATGTATGAGTAGATTTTCTTTTTTAGGTTTTGTTTTATTTTTCACTACGTATATTTGATATATATTATGTATGAGATGCATGATCGAAACTTTACATATAGAAAACCCAACTTGTAGGCTATAACTAAAGAAATACATAAGAAACTTGATTTTTCAATTAGCAGTTGCTTCACACTCAGCAACAATGGGCTTCAGATCGAGCTTCTTATTTACCTCTTTAAAAGGCTAAAAGCAATAATAATTAACATCTCATTATTGGTTCCTTTTGAAGAAAATTTCATAAATTTATGATAAGATTTGTACTAAATCATTAGACAAGAAAGATAATGTTCATGCAAACTTGTGCTCTCTCTTGATTGATTATCAGTTGCAAACAAATGACATAGTTCTTTCAAAATAATGTTGGAAATGGCTAGGCATTTATTGCTGATTTTCAAAATTTTAGAGAAAAAGAGGATCGATACTTATTTTCACTTAACATTTTCTTATACTTTTTTTTTTCGTTTTACTTATCTCCCATCATAAACTCAATTCCAACTTACATCCAATTAATTCAAAGTGTGTCTATTTGCACTTTATCATTTCTAATATTTATCACTTTCACTACTTTAGTTTTTTTATTACTACAAATTTTACTTTATTTTTAAGTTTTATCTCATCTTAAATTAAATTATAATTACTACTTTCTTCTAATACGAGTCTTAAACACGTCTGTATATTAGTTTTGGTCAATTAGAATTTATTAGGATATTTTTATATTAAGTTTTGAAAAATTAGCTAAATGTAAAAAATGAATTGATAAGAACAATTAAATATTTTAAATATTGGGATTATATTTTAGAACTTTAAACAAAAACTAGATTAAATATCAGAACATAGAAAAACCTTAATCATTAAGTCAGGGGAGGAATCAAACCCTTGGATGACCAAGGGTCGTATAATCTTTCCTATTCTTTTGTAAGCCCTAATGACCTTAAGCTTCTTGGCACCCTTTAAGAACAAAGTACTGAGTGCATAAGTTTTGGTCTAAGAAAATTGGTTTGGCTTTATTTAAATTTGAAATAACCATCCCTTCTTCACTAACTTTTTTGTTGCCATCTAAGTCTCTGCTCACCATCGATAATGTATGAACTCCTTTTAGTACTAAAAGAAAAGAAAGAATTAGTGATAGAAACTTACTGAAGGAAAATATACCGTTACAAATTACTGACAAAAAATCTATTTCCATCGGTAAAATTGACGAAAAAATTTTCGTTTAGCGACAATACTAATATCCGTCGCTAAATGTAGAGGGAAATCATCTTAGCAAATTTTTTGATGGACTTTAGCGACAGTATAAGATTTCTGTCAGTAAATTTATCAATGGTATGAGATATCTATCGATAAAAGGCAGAAATTACCGACGGAAAATCTATTTTCATCAGTAAAATTGACGAGAAAATTTTTGTTTAGCAACAGTACCAATATCCATCGCTAAATATGGAGGGAAATCATCCCGACAAATTTTACGATGTATTTTAGCGATGGTATAAGATTTTCATTAGTAAATTTAGCGAAGGTATAAGATATCCATCGGTAAAAGGCGAGAGATATTGGCAAATAAATTTTTTTTGGAGTTTACCTACGGAAATTTCCTTCAGTAAATTCTTTTTAAATTTAAACTCACCCGACATCTCCCTCCTACTTGTTTCTTATTCTTCCTTCTTCCTGCATCTCCTCTTCAGTTTTCTTCTCTTCAGTTTCTCTGTTTTGGTCTCTTTTTTCGTTCATTGACGTTGTCTTCTTTGACCATTGTCATCGTGTCCCACCTGTCATTTCCTCCTTCTTCCTCCTCCAGATCTACCATTGAGTTGTTGGAGTTGCTACGTCATCAAGGTATTTTTGTCTTCTCTGTGCTCTCCGTTCTCTCTTGTAATTGATTAACTATTGCATTTAGGGGTTTTTATTGAGAGGTTTTGTGATTTTAACTTTCCTTTTCTTTCTTATTTTGATTCAGTGATGTGTTTTAGGGGAATCGGAGCTATAGAAGCTTTAAGGAAATAATGAAGAGACTAGAGGAGGCTGCGGTCTTTTGTAGAGGCTCCGAGAGAGAGATGTTGTTGAAAAGATGGTTGGTTGTATGCTCAAAGACGTTGAGAAATTTGTGGCTAGTTCTGCTGAAGATAAAAGGAAGAGTCTTGAAGAACACCTCGTCAATGATGATGGGGACCTTTTTTAAAAAATTTAATTTTATTTATTGATGGAAAATAACATTCTGTCGGTAAAATGATCGATATTTACCTATAGAATATTTAGATCCATAGGTAAATTTACCTATGACTGTTTTATTGACGTCATTGTCTGTCGGTAATTTCCGTCGCTATTTTATATTAGTGATGGAATGAAAACGTTTTTCGTCAGTAATTTCCATCACTAAACGACCTTTTTCTTGTAGTGTAGTCACGTTTAAGCTATTGTCTTCCACTTTCTAAGGAATCATAGCCTCTTCTCACCATAGGTGTTTTGTCTCTCACTTTAACCTTCCTCTGCCTTCTCTCTGTACTGAGTCATAGACACTTCTATGTTTTATGACACTTTGAACCATTTGTCCTTCGCTTCTCTCCTTCTCATTGTCTGTCGAGCCTAACCTCCTTCCTTCCTTCTTCATTCCCCAGTCTGAACTGGGTTCTTTATCTTCTTTGGTAGCCTACCTAAAACCCCTTGAACTAGGTCTTGATAGGTTGTCGTTATTAGTATAATACATCACCTGATGTTGCTCCCTCTTCCTCAAACCTCTTATTGAAGAGTGAGGAGTTTCCTTCTCTACCAACCTCCTAGTAGTCCCCTTACCCCCTAGAAGCTAGGTAAGCAATCTTGGAGTCGTGTGGTGGGAGATCTAGACTCATTTGCAAGCTTCGATATATTACAAGTATAAAAAAGGGTCCTGTCTCCCCTCCTTCTGAAGTCTATTGGAGTCGTGTGGTGGGAGATCTAGACTCATTTGCAAGCTTCGATATATTACAAGTATAAAAGAGGGTCCTGTCTCCCCTCCTTCTGAAGTCTATTGCAAGGTGCAAACAAGTGCAAACCTCTCTTGTGGGATACTTTATGGAGAAGAGAATAGCTTACCCAATAGTTCAACATTGGACAAACAAAAATACGAAGAAATGGAGACTTCTATAAAAACTAATAACTGAAGATGACTTAGTTATATTTTGATTTTCATCATAGGAAATGGCTAGCAAGGTAATGGATATGGGGTTGTGACATATAAAAGGTAAGCCTATGTTCTTAAGGAAATGAGAAATGAGATTTAAACTAGACAGGAATGAAATGAAATCTATACCTATTTGGGTAAACATGCACAAGATCCCTACTAAATTCTAGTTCTTTAAAGGTTTGAGTCATTTAGAAAGTTTCATTGGAACTCCTCTTGTTTTGGATGAAAGTTCTGCTAATATAAAAAGAGTGGGCTATGAGTCATTTAGCAAGATAAAAAGAGTGGGCTTTGCCATATTTTATTCCTATTATGAGGTTTGATACTAGCGGAGATTTGGTTGAAAATAACATTATGTTGTTTTATCCATAGAAGCAATATTTGAAACAAGTTACTAAAAGTTGGATTCCAAAGAAAAATAATAATGAGCAAGGTAGTGAAAGAAGGTAGCTATCAGAAATACTAGAAATCAAACAAATAGATAAAGTAAGTATAAATGAAGATATCTCAAACCACTAAGCTACTCTATGATAAATCAGAAGTCAAAACCATGGTATTGAATGTTTAGAAAACTAAAGTATTAGCTAATCTAAAGGATGTAGCATAATCTACTTTTGCTCCTTCAACCTCTGAATAGATTATTAAAATAGAAAGCAATGTAGAAACCCAAGTTCAGGAAGAGGTGTTGTCTTAAGGCATTCAACAGAACCTAACTCATCAAGATAAGTGAGAAGTTGCTGCAATTAATGGCGACTCTTTACAATCCTATGATAATATAATAAAAAAATACAAAGAAAAATAAATAATATAATGATTATTGATATAATTATAAATTGAAAACAAAGATCGCATATATTCATTATAAATAACTACAAATGATTTAGACCCTTGATTATGAGGTGTTTTCATTTTTCCTTTACTGACCTTTGCCTTCTCATAATTTCCCTAAAAAAAAGAAGAATAGGTAGTCATTAAGTCATCTAATAAGATTAATGGAAGCATATGTGAAGGGAAAGAAAACAAACCTAAACTTTCTAATCAGCCCAATAATCGAACAAATTATTCCAATTTTCTTGAGACATTTGCTCAGGAAAATGTCTCTTTGCCTTTGCATCAGAAGGAAAAGATTTATAATACCAGGGTAACTTAAAACAATGATCCTTAGTCTTTTTTTCAATAATAAAGTCATGTAGTTGGAAACATTTGCATTCATGATATCGATAATATTCAATTTGGACTGTAAATAATAAGTGAAAGTATAATTAATCTTAAAATAATTGAAACAATATTGTATATAGTTAAATACACTAAAACATTACCTCAAGTTTATCCAAAGCATGTTCAAGCTAGTTGTCTTCCCTTAAGTCCTTAACATGTTTTAAACAAGGTAATCTATTCTTGCAATTATCCTAATTCACTTGAAAATTTAGCAGATTGGATCTTATCTATACGATGACCTTGTTGAGTATCAATCTGTATTAACAACTTGCTATTCATTTCAACATTCATTTGTTGCAATTCACAACCTGTAGTTTTACCTCTACATCTTTTTTCAATACTAGCATTGGAACTAGACAACAAATCAACAATAATAAGGGAATATTAGAATATTATAAGTATATATTTGAACTGTAACATCCCATTACTTGTGGGAGGGGTTAGAATGGTAAATATGAGTGATTAATGAGAGTTAGAGATGCGTTTCCATGTTCATGTATAAAAATTCCATGCACTTATACATGAATAGTGAATGAATTTGCTCATGAAAATAATTGTACATTCATTCATGAATAATTCCGGGTATGATTGGATTGATCTATGAATCCTTAGAGTTATGGATGTTTTTACATTGGAAATATTAGTGATTGGTGAAAATATCGTATTTGTATATGTTGGTGAATTT
>JAOSBK010068221.1:0-15049 GCA_027568895.1 Erythroxylum shatona
AATGGAAAGAAGAAAAAGCATGAGAATATGAAATTGTGAATGATTGAATTGAGCATAAGCTTTGATTGTGTTTGGGCCAGAGAGAAACTGTTTCGTAGTTATATGCACGTCGACATAAAGCCTTCTCCTGGCTGCTCACTTGTAGCCCACGAGATTCGAAAAGTGGACTCGTGTCGTTCATAGAGTAAACTTTGGTTTCTCTATTTTGTTTCTCGGAACTCTCGAGCCGTTTATTGTGCATTGCCTCTGTGAATTGCCAAGTTGATGTATATATGATTTGTATTATTGTAAATTGGTTGAGAACTATGTTTTTCTTGAATTCAATAAGAATTTTCTATGACAAATGAATAATTTCACAATGGTTGTGCTTGTTATCGATTATAAACTATTATCTACGAGCTTCCAAGCTCACTCCCTTTCCATCCCATCTTCAGGTGAAAAGAATGAGATCGAGAAATCAAGAGTCAAGGCATCATTTCGATTATACATATTTTGTATTTGAAGTTAGATTTTGTAAAAGCAAGAATTTAGGTGCATTTCAAGAACTATTGGGTTTTGCATCTTTGTATTTTGTATTTTGATATTGATGATGTATTGTGGCATGAGGTGCCATTAAAGTTTTGTAAGCAATTATCTTATGATGTTAATGAAATACGAATTGTGTATGGATGATACGAGTTGAGTTGGATTTAGATATATTTAAAGAAGTTTTCCACTTGAGTGGATGAACTTTGAACGTGAATTGTTGTTATATATATATATATATACATAAGTGAGATGAGATGTTATGGAAAAGAAAGATAGGAATCATGAATGATGAGATGTAGTCAAATATAAAGAGTCAAATGAATTGCGGTTGAGAGTTTGATGAATTCCAACTGGTAGTTGAAATTGTTATGAATGATATTGCAATAGAGGAAGTGAAGTTGGGATAATTCTTCATGAAGGGAAAGTGTGGGTTCGGACTTTAGGAGAAAATATGTATTAATCTAGGATGAATTAGACAAAGTCATCTGCATAAAAGTTGTAGTTTATCCTCTTATCTTTCAAACGGTATAAAGTATGCAATTTTTGGATATCGAAGTCGAGAGATATGATTGTTTGAGTAGGTGATATTGCATAGGACGTGTATCCCGAATAATTAGAGTATATGGAATGATATCACACTAGGATTGTTCGATTTGGAAAGATTATGAGTAAAAGGGATGTTAGGATGGGTTTAGGATCCATTGAAGGGGTCTTGGAGAGTGAAAATTTTTGTTAAACCCAAAGGTTACACGGTTAGGCTGTGTAAAATTCACACCGGCCGTGTATTCCTGATGATGAAAAACTGCCAAACCCGAAAGTTACACGGTCTGCCCGTGCAGGTTCACACGGCCCATGTTTTGACCCTCCCAATGACAAAATCTCACTTCAAGTTCTTCACAAAAATTGTAGATCTAGAAGTTCTCTTTCAAATTTCAAGAAAGAACTCAATCTGACATCTCTAGTGAAAGTTATGCCAATTTTTCCAAGATAGGTTCAACATAATTGAGAACATGAGCATGGTTGATTCTTTTGGCCATAACTTCATGACCCGACCTCCAAATTAAGCGATTCTTAAAGAAATAGATTCCTAAGACGTTTAGCTATCTTTCCATAAAGATTAGTAGCCTTTGGTGTTGAGTTCAAAAAGATTGATGGAAAGAAAGTGAGGGATCGGTTAGAAGGGCAAGACTTGGTTGTGAACACACTTTGTATTATTTAGCGTATCTTGATCTATAGAGCTTCAATTGAGATGGTTCTTACTTCAAAATAAACTAGAGACATATAGCTACAATTGTATTGAAGGAGTCAATTTGTAATTCAAGTTTGGGTTTTCCCAAAATCTGTTCTGAAATAGAACAAAATGAGTTTGATTTTTATGAATCCGTTGTGTAAACTCGCCCTTGTGGGTTGAGATGTTATGAGAATGAGAGCGAACCGATGATGACTAAAAAGATTCTATGGAAATAACCCTACAGATTAATACACTCACATTTATGAATGGTTTCCGGATGTTGGGTTCTGAAAACAGGATCCAATATGTATGGTATTAGAGAAAGAGTTGGATTCTGGAAATGGTGCCCAACATCTCATCTGTCTCATATTCAACTCCTTCTGACTCAATAAATATTTTAAACTTTTATGATCAATAAATACCTGAAAAGTTTCACCATATAGGTAGTGTCTCCAAATCTTCAAAGCAAATACTACAGCAACAACTTCTAAAACATGTACCGAGAATTAAACTTGTGAGACCTCAGTCTTGATACATATGCTATTACCCTGCCATTACACATCCTAAACCCTAGTGTGAAGCATCACTATACATAACATATCCTTTAGATTTAGATGGAATAGCTAATACCGGTGTTGTAGTTAACCAATGCTTTAGTTCCTCAAAACTCCTTTAACAATCACGATTCCATTTGAAAGGCACATTCTTCCTTAGAAGTTTTATCAAAGAGGCTGAGATCAGTGAAAACCCCTCAACAAACCTTCTGTAATAACCAGCTAATCCAAGAAAACTCCAAATCTCAGTCATATTTTTTGGAGCTTCTCACTTGAACATTGCTTCTATTTTTTTTGGGTCTACATGTTTGCCTTGTTCAGACATAATATAACCCAAGAATACTACTTGATCAAGCGAAAATTCACACTTATTGAGCTTAACATATAGCTGTTTCTCCCTCATTATTTGTAGAACCAATCTCAAATGTTTAGAATGATCTTCTCTACACTTCGAATATACCAAAATGTTAATAATAAACACAATCACAAAGAGATCTAAATAAGGTTGAAATACCTTATTCATTAAGGCCATAAAAGCTACTGGGGTATTAGTCAACCCATATGGCATCACCAAAAACTCAAAGTGCCTATATCTTGTTATAAATGAACTCTTTAATTTATTATCCTCTGCTATCTTTAACTGATAGTATCCTGATCTCAAGTCTAACATTGTAAACACCTGAGCTCCTTGTAAAAGATCAAGCAAGTCATCTATCCTCGGTAGAGGATACTTATTCTTCACCTTCACTCGATTCAACTTCCTG
Source organism: Erythroxylum shatona (assembly GCA_027568895.1). Classification (NCBI taxonomy): domain Eukaryota; kingdom Viridiplantae; phylum Streptophyta; class Magnoliopsida; order Malpighiales; family Erythroxylaceae; genus Erythroxylum; species Erythroxylum shatona. The sequence goes on from JAOSBK010068221.1 coordinate 3,078, forward strand.
TAATCAATACACATCCTCAATGTCCCATCCTTCTTCTTCACAAACAACATTGGAGCTCCCTAAGGTGACACACTGGGTCTAATGAAACCCTTATCCAACAACTCTTGCAACTAGGCCTTGAGCTCTTTTAGTTCCACAAGCATCATCCTATATGCAGGAATCGATATAGGAGCTATACTTAGAATAAGCTCAATTGTGAACTTTGTTTCTCTTATTAGGGGTAACCCTGGTAACTCATTGGGAAACATGTCCGAAAAATTCCTAATAACCAAAATATCTTCAACTGTCTACCTAGTATGGGTGTCAGTCATATAGGCTAAATAAGCCTCACATTCACTTCGGATCAACTTCAAGGCATTCAACGAGGAAATCAACTTGGCTGGCACTACTTGACTAATACCTCGAAACACTGCTCTCGGCTAACTAGGGGATTCAATGATCACCTCCTTAGTATAGCAATTCATCACAGCCCAATAAGTAGTGAGTTAGTCCATACCTAGAACAATATCTATCTCCTTCAATTGTAGTATTATCAGGTTAACCTCTAACTTTGCTTGATCGATTCTTATGATACACTCCTTACATATCTCCCAATCAATGTAATACTACCTATCGGAGTACTCACTTCTAAATCACATATTAGTATCTCTCTCTCATAATGTAATCTAGAAGCCAGATGTGGTGTGATGAATGAATGTGTAGATACTAGATCTCCCAATGCAAACACTTCAAAATTAAAAACATTCAACACACCTGCCACCACATCTGGGGAGTTCTGTGCGTCTTTTCTGATGATGGTATAAGCCCTGGCCTGAGACTACGATTAGTTACTCCGCACCTCAGTCTTGCCACTAAGCTTTACTGATTATGTTCTACCTCTATCTTTGCCTCTCTTACTGATCTAATAGCTCTACTCTGCTGCACCATTGTCTCAGTCACTGTTCCTTTTCTTATTCCAGACTGTGGTCCCAAAGTTTCAAGATAATCTCTGATCTGATGCTCAATAGAGCCCCATTGGAAACAAACTCTCGATAACCTCCAACACTTACCACCATGCTTCTTACCATAATCCTCACAATTAGGCATCTGTTGTGACTGCCTAGAGGGCACTTGTCCTCTACCTCTACCAATATGAACAAATCCCCCTGTTGGTTGAAACGTAGAATGTCTCGATCTAGCCTAAAATTGAGACGATCTATTATAATGTTTACTGAAGCTTTTACCAAAATTAGCCTGAGATTCACTCTGGCTCTTCATTCTAGACTCTTGCCCTGACCATCCTTCAAAAACTGCTCAATTCTGATCGAGGTTGCTTAGAGTTTCGTAAAATTATGCAAATTAGAAATGACTAGCCTTGTTTTGATCCCCTTATTTAACTCATCTTCAAACCTCCTACACTTGTCCTCCTCAGTTGCAATTAATGCAGTTGCATACCCCATTAATTCATTAAATTTTATCTCATACTCTGCTACTGAGAGACTTCCTTATTTCAAATCTTCAGTATGTAATTCTCTTTAAACACCTTCAAAAAATCTCCCCAAGTCAAATTACAAGGTCTGGTGGCACTGCTTGGAATAGTCTTCCACCACTGATATGCTGGACCTTGCAAAAGTGAGACTGCACAATCTAATCTCTCATCTAACTCACAATCCATCTGATTAAACACTCTTTCAGTTCTCTCTAGAAAACTTTCTACCTCAGCAGGGTCTGTACTTTCGTAGAAGTCTACAACCCCCTACTTCTGAAGCTTATCATATCTCCTTTCCCTCCTCCTCGAGATTCTCAAAGGTATTTGTGTAAACTCAGGTATAGGAGACTCTTTATTAGCTCCTACAGACTCCATATTAGCTGACTCTCCAACTTGATCTCTTATGGAAGATGACCTAGAACAAAAATAGTTGTGATCACTAACTGAGTCTTTCATAATTTATCATGTCTTAATACTCTTATATATCCCTATGAATGCCAAACCATGCTCTGATACAAAAATTGTAACACTCCACTACCATAGAGTATATACTTGAACATCCAAAGGACATTTAAGTATATATCCTATGATAATGGTATGTTAGAGTAATCATAATCTCTTAAATGGCATCATAAAGAATATACAATACTTAAAACCTCATCACTTCATTTCATTCATTGACAAAAGTTTACATTGTAGTCATTGAAACAAATATTTACATTACCAAACATGAGAAAGTTTACAATCCCTTATACAAAAGTTCTATATGTCAAAGAAACTACAAATGCAATCTGTAACTCCTTTGATGTCAACTGACAGACCTTTGAGCCATATCTTAATCTAAAATGTTCCTTTAGAAAATCTTAGGAACTAGGTCTCCTGTCTTGTACTTAAAAAGCCACATTGTAATTTCTGATAAGTTTCGTGAACTCAATGAGTAAACCATCATGGATGATCTCACTCAAGTCAAATACACAAATATCATACAAACAACCAATTTCACAAACATTTTCCATCTCAATAAGACATAATGAATGATACACCTTTCACATACATTCTTTTAGAGCATGTATAGCCCAATCAATCACTTTATCATGGCATATCACTTTATCCTCACAATTTCAGAAAAGGTTATTAGATCGAAAACAAAAGTATGCAAGATTTGGCTAAAATGGTAGATTTCAAAACTTTTTTCAAAATCAAAATGCAACGAAATTAACATAACCAAATCAACATGTTTCAGCCATACATGATATGGTATAAGGAAAATAATTAACATTAGAACAAGATGATAGAAATATACCGACTCGTTGCTACAACTTGGACTCCTTATTTTTATATCCTCTCCCACTCCTTGCTACAGCTTTGACTCATCACTTTTGTATCCCATCCTTGTCAATGTATCCTCTCCTCATTATTGTATCATCGACCATATAGCGCCCCACTCCCACAAGATCCGTACCTGATATCTATGTGTGATATCAGAGTTCATGCCCGCAAGGGTGGTGTGCTAGAACACTCAATCAGTCAAAACTCAGTACAAAATTTTTTGCTTTTGACAAACACATATGCAGAAATCCAATAATCAAGTCGGCCCATTTCAATTCATAAACATGTCAAACACAAAGTTACAACCAGTACATAACTCATCATAATTTCACTAGTCACTTGGGCCCAAATCTCAATACAAAACATTTCAAATTTCAAATTTATTATATACCGAAATATTCAAATACATAAGATACAAAAATTTGCAAAATATACGTTTCCATACAAAAAGAAAGAAATACAATGCAGACGCGAACTGATCCCGACCTGTATCCCATATTTGTATGCTGTAAGGATACTCCCGTTTGCCTAATGGGGTATTCTTTTGATCCTGAAAAATATTTACAAATTTTGGGTGAGTTTTGTGAACTCAATGAGTGATCATCATTGATGGCTAACATAGTCACATAACACATAAATCACATTCACATCATTTCACATTTCACATTCAATACAACTTAATCATTCATATTATGCATATGCAGTGCACATGAGACTCACTTTCCATTTATTACTTCGTTGTGACCGAGTGCTTAAACTGTCCCGTATCTATTGGATACCGAGCTTATTAATAACTATTCCATATAGGGCTTATTGATAACTGTCCCATATAGGGCTCATTAAATGTTGAGCTTAAGGCTCTAATTCACTTTTGATTTTCATTTTCATTTCATCATTTCAACTCCCATTTAGCTCCAAACATTCAAAAACAACTCAAAATCCATGATTAATGCCAAACATAAAAAAACATGATATTTTCATGCATTTTCACACATTCTGCACTATCTTCACTTTCATTTTTTCCCTGCATTTTCATTCACTACTCATTCTTCATTTTCTTCACAGCTTTTAGTTTAATCATTCATTACTCATGTCCAAACATCATCTTACACCTATTTCTTATCTCTAAACTCATTAGAGTTCATTTCTAAAAATATCCAAAATATTCATGTAAAACAATAAAGGCATCAACAGAAACAGAGCATATATCAACTTTTCTCTAGAAATTTTCTGCACTAATTTATGCATGGTTTCACTAATCTTTTAACTTCAAAAGTCATTTTTATACTATCTTATAACATACTGATCTTTAAATATGCAAAATAACACATCCAAATTTTCATCCTATATTCACGATGAATATGAAAATGTCTATTTTTCTCATTAATATGAAATATCAGTAAATCACCATTTTTGTTTCATAAATCAACAACTTTAAAAGATTAATAAGATACTTGTTTAAACTCCAACTCTTTTAAAAAATCACTTGAACCTTAACTTTCGAATATCATCCACTCATCATCTTGCCAAAGGTTGTAGGGTTAGGTATTTTAGTGACATTGAAGAAGAGAGAAAAATAAGATAGCAAGGGAAAAGTGAGAGCAAGACTTATGTGGTAAGGATGAGACAATTTCTGAAAGAATCAAGCTTTCAGAAACTTAGGAGAGTCACGAAGAAGAACCAAGATCAAAACAATTAAAATGGTCTTTCAAAATAAAAGAAGTGTGGCTTGACAAGTGACACTTGTCACTTGTCCAATTCTTATAAACTTAAATTGGGTTCTTTTATTTAACTAGTCCAATCATCTCCCAATTTTTACTCCAATTGTCTCTAAATTTTCAATATCATTTTCTCAAAAATTCTAAAGTCATCTATAAAATTTCTATAATATCATTTGACTCTTATTTCTATTTCCATTTATAATTGACTTGCCACTTGACATTTTTCTAAGTCAAAAAATACTTATAATTTTTGGAAATTTTCCTAAAATTTACCAAAAATTCTAAATCACTAAATACACTCCAAATCAGTTTTCAACATATAAAAGCCACAATTCTCAATATAATCACATGTATAAACAATTATACCCAGAATGTCAATGAGTGCATGTACAATCATTTTAAATGTGTGCATAATATCCAAATTTACGTGCGTGTATGCTAACAATATGCATAAGTATGAAAAATGCATTTTTCTTAATCTCTCATCGATCTCACATGTACCTTACTTTTGGGTTCTAACTCTTAATATGAGGATGGGATGTTACATTTCTCCCTCCCTTAATAAATATCGTCCTCGAAATTCTTATCTGACTGTTCAAGGAGGCAAGGGTATGTTTCCTGCTATACTCCTCCGTTTCTTATTTAACTTCATTACATCAAATAATTTCTTCTAGTTGACAATATCTAATGAAATCAATCAATCATCTAATTATTTCTTCAAATATCCCCCTATCTTAACTGTTTCCTCAATATAGTTCAGGTTACTTTTTTTTTTTCACTTTACAAGCCGACAATATATCTTTATCTGATCATATCATCATTTCTTAGCATATTCACATATTACACATTATAGTTATGAGACATGTTTATTGATAATGCAACTCATATATTATTGGTCCTATACTCTCAATAACTTCATGTGGACCAATACAATTCGAGCTTAGTTTATCCTTTTTCCTAATATGGGCATGCCTTACCAAGGTGGTACTCTCAGAAACAATTCACCTTTTTCTTGATAATTCATATCTCTTCAGTGTTAATACACTTAACTCTTAGGTCTATTTCACTATATTTCACAACTTCGATGTTGAGCCACGTAACTCGTTATCTTTCTTGAATCACTTAATTTCAAATACATATCAATTTCACTCATCTTCAACATCTTCCATCTGTTATAGTCTTTAACTATTTTAACTATTTTCAATATGGCTAATAATACTTTGATTGGCCCAAAATTCAACTCGACATTTTAGCTTTTCATTACACTAGGTTTGGTAACCTCAATATCTAAATTCGTGATACAATGTCATTGAATTTTATGATCATTGCATCGGATTACAATATTGGCTTTACTGGGATAGTACACCTTGGTACAATTTAAAACCTTTCAGTACTCTTATCCATTGTCTTAGCCTTATATTCAGTTCTTTCAAACTCCACAATTACCTTAAACTTTATTGACCTGAATATTTCCAAAATGTCTCTGTATATATAATGTTTCCAAGCTCTCTAAGCAATCATTATTGTAGTAAATTCTAGATTACATACCAAAATTACTCATGAGACTTTAATTGTCTCTATACATACAAAATCACTTTATACTATTGCAACAGATTGTATCTTAATTATGAAGTGAAACCTCATTATGTACTACATAATCTCCAAACCCAACCAATATAATCAACATCGGTGTTATAATTCTTTAAAATTCTCTTTACATTCATCACTGATATGATTTACACATTTTACCTTAAACAACTTTTGTCAAAGTGTTATGATCAGTAAAAATTCCTTGATAGTCTATAGTAGTATCCATTATACAACTAGTTATAGAAAACTCCATATCTCTATATATTCCTTGGAGTTTCTCATTTCATCATTACCTCTATTTTCTTTGGGTCTCCCAATATGCCATGTTCAGATACTATACAACCCAACATTTTGGTCAATCGAGCTAAGATTTACTCCTATTGAACTTGGAAAATAATTGTTTCTACCTTCATGATATGTAAGATTTCTTCAATTATTCAAAATATTCTTCTCTACTTTTCAAACACATTCGATATATCATCTATGATCATAATCACTAATTGATACAATTTTTTCTTAGGTCGTTTTAATCTTCAATACCATAGTACTATCGGGGGCATTTATTAACTCCCACATATATTGTCAAAACACCATATGCTTATGATTAGTTCTTGTAATTCCTTAAGTAACTAATTCTTCAATGAAGTAGTATTATTGCATGTTATTCTCAATTTCCTAATTGACTTCCTTTCTCGAATGATTTTCTCATTTCATTCGATTTCCTGTGATTTCATATTGACTAGTTCTAATGTCTATTCATTCATACTAGTTTCTCCACACATTTCAATTTATTTGAAATTTTAATTTCCTGTGTTTGTAACACATTCATCAGACTTGATTTGTATCTTTTATACTTAATGTCACCTCAAATTCAAGAATCCGTCACTTAGTTGTATACTTTACATCAACAAAATGCGTACACTCGCAGTGACATATTCTACATCTTATGCTTGAGTTTCAGCTAGGATTAGGACTCCAATATTCACCTTTGATTCAGTAATAATCACTTCTGATTTGTTTCTTCATTGATTATTCTTAATATAAACTATCTGAACTGCTAAACCTAATTCAATGAAATTTTTCTTCGAAAGAAGGTTTCTTGCCGCTATCATTTATACTTTTCTCGCTGTCTTTATCAATCACTTGTTTCCATCATTACTTATTAGCCATTCATAGTAACTCAAGAAAATCAATTTCTATCATTTCTTATACAGTCATTAAGACTCAATGATGTAGTAGACACGATCACACATGCTTAGGTGCATATATCAAAATTATCCCATTATATCTAGGGATTTATTTTCGACAAATCACCAATTTGTATCTTACTCTAATGACACTTTGAGCTCAATTAATCCTAGACACTATTTCTCTCTTTATTCCTGCCACGATCGGAATTTCCTTGCATTAACATATACTAACATCAACTTTACTTTGACTCTCCAGTATTTACCTTTTCTAGTATTACATCATGTCATATTGATCCAACTATCATATTAGGTGCATTAACTCTTCTGATTTGATTCATCGTCTTTTTCTTTATCTCATTTCTATCTCATCTTCCTGTTGTCATTTATTTCATCTCCCAGATGTATATCCTCAATCAATCCGTGACAATATATATATTCTCATCCATATCACATTCAAAGGTATACCATCACAGTACAATATGAATATCATGTTCAATGATACAACCATGTATACAAATGTAGTGAACCTTTATCTATCATACAAAACCAGATACTATTTCTCATTTCTAAATGCCCATTAACCTTCATTTGCTCACATTCTGACAAATCATCATTCTTCTCAGTGCTTCCAACAGCTCAAACTCTTAAGGAATCTGAATGCATGTGACTCATATAAATATGACTCAAACTAGGGATCAGTTGCCGCTATCTGCTATGATATGACTAAAATTCATGTAATGTTTTTTGAAAATTCCCATGTAAGATACTAATTCTGGGCTCTGATACCACATTTGTAGCACCCCACTCCCGCAAGACACGTACCTGACATCTATGCGTGATATTCGAGTCTGTGCCCCGCAAGGGTGGCATGCTATAACACTCAATCAGTCAAAACTTAGTACAAATTTTTTTTCTTTTGACAAACACATATGTGGAAATCCAATAATCAAGTCAGCCCATTTTAATTCATAAACATTTTCAAACACAAAGTTACAACTAGTACACAACTCATCAGAATTTCACTAGTCACTTGGGCCCAAATTCAAATACAAAACATTTCAAATTTCAAATTTATTACATACCGAAATATTCAAATACATAATATACAAAAATTTGCGGATTATACAATTCCATACAAAAAGAAAGAAAGACAATGCAGACGTAAACTGATCCCGACCTCTATCCCATACTTGTATGCTGTAGGGATACTCGCGTTTGCCTAACGGGGTATTCTTCTTATCCTGAAAAATATTTGCAAATTTTGGATGAGTTTTGCAAACTCAATGAGTGACCATCATCGATGGCTCACCCAGTCACATAACACATAAATCACATTCACATCATTTCACATTTCACATTCAATGCAACTTAATCATTCATATTATGCATATGCAGTGCACATGAGACTCACTTTCTATTTATTACTTTGTTGTGACCGAGTGCCTAAACTGTCCCGTATCCATTAGATATCGAGCTCATTAATAACTATTCCATATAGGGATCATTGATAACTATCCCATATAGGGCTCATTAAACGTTGAGCCTAAGGCTCTAAATCACTTTTGAGTTCGAGGCTCTTCTTACACGTTGAACTTTAAGCTCTGATCAGTGGCTACTCTGGTCACAACTGCTATTATGTTTCATGCATTCATGAAATGGAATGCATCAATTACGTTTGCATATTCTCATTCACTCACATTCACATATCATCGGACCTTAGTCTGGCATTCAACATTAAAGTTGAGAATCACACTGTCATTCATATGCAAATTCACATTCAAAATACATTTGTCATCGAACCGTGGTCCGGCATTTAACAATCATATTATACGCACTTATTTCATCTCATTCACATACAAGTAGCACTTTAATATCCCAATCAACATCATAAACATCGAACCTTTTGTCTAAAAATCAACACAATCATTCACATTCATATAAGCATTCAGTAGTCAATCTATACAAAATTCAAAACAGAACAAACAATGAAATGAGACTATCTCGGTCTACTCACAGTACACTCTTGATTAGCATTAGCTTCCATGATCTGGTAACTTCTGAATGCAAACGTTTAACCTGCACATCACAATTATGAAATATGCACATTGCACACACATTAATAATTGCACAATCATATAAACATTCGGTTTTACACATATGCATAGGTGTACTGTACGATGCATGCTCAATGACAATCCCGGGTATTTATCCATTAGTGTTTCCAAAAAATCAATCCCACATCAAGAATCATATAAGTATAATTCATATTTAGGTTTATACCTCACTAAAACCATTAAAATCACTATTTATTTCTTATTAGCTTACTTTCATATTTTTCCAAGACACTCTTTGAGGTCTACTATTCACGTTTAATCAGACAGTGAAAATGATGCAATTTGGTCATACTCTCTTCTATAAAATTGCTCTCCCATCTTTTAATTTTCTAATGAAACCAAGATCATTCAATTTGGTTTAGTACTTCAAATGTTATACTCCAATTAATTCGGACTGTTCATAGGCTAAAACAGTATCCTATACTCAGCTTTAATTCAAAAATCTAGAATTCTAGAGACAGAATTCAAATTTGATCTTTTCATGCAAATTGTAGACCTATGTCTCGAGCTTAATCATCAATAATAATCTCATTTGGATTGCTACAGATCAAGTTATTGTCAAATCACCAAAGCATGGTCAGTGATAGTACTCAAGTCATGAAGTTCCAAAATTGTTTATCATTTTTGTTCCAATTAAATCAATCAATCTCTTCCAAATGACTTCATATGGTTCAAGTCCCATGTCAATTGGAGGTCAGAAGAAGAATTTATAGCCAAAAGAGTGAAGGATGTTCACATCATTCCACTTCTGTAAGCATTCAATGTCACGATCGTGCATAAGCACGATCGTGAGATTCAAGTTGGTTTACAAAAGTCATGATCGTGCTTGTGCATGATGGTGCTTTTCCATACTTCTCCAAAATGTCACGATTGTGCAAAAGCACGACCGTGCAATCCCTCTTTTCTTCTCCAAACTCACGCACTACAGTGCCTCTCTTATTCTCAAAATAAACCTTTGGGTCCATCTTTCATAGTCCTTTTGATAAGGAATATGAAGGATTTAGGTAACCCACTCTTCTAAACAATTGTTCCTTTATGTATTAAGTTTTTAATGAAACTAATTTCATGCAATTTGGTTCTATATTCTGAAAGTTATGCTAAAAACATTACAGACTATTCCAAACCACGATAACATCCATAAACTTAAGTTCGAGCTAAATTTTCAAACTCTTAGAGATAGAATTAAATTTTGATTCCTTCATGAAAAATATAGCCATACTTATGTAGTTTAATATGAACTAAAAATCATCCCATTTTGATGTCTATAGACCAAGATATAGCAAAAATACAGATGCATGTTTAGTAGAAGCACTGCATTTGTAAATGTCCAGCACACCTCAACAAGGTTCATCTCTAACTCTAATTCATCTCTACATCTTAAAACATCTCTTTTGCTTACTCTATCACACCTAGTTTATTTCCTCTTCATTCTCAGTTCACTATCATTCACAAACAAATCAAATCCATTATTACTCATGAACATCAAAAATTGAACAATCATATACGAATGTTAATCCTAGCTTCTACATTTTCCATTTTTTTTGCACATTCTCCATTTTCATTTCACCATTTCAACTTCCATTTAGCTCCAAACATTCAAAAACAAATCAAAATCCATGATTAATGTGAAATATCAAAAACATCATATTTTCACGCATTTTCATTTTTCTGCACTTTCTTCACTTTCATTTTTTTCTGCATTTTCATTCACTACCCATTCTTCATTTTCTTCTCAACTTTCAGTTTAACCATTCATTACTCATGCGCAAACATCATCTTACACCTATTTATTATCTCTAAACTCATTAGAGTTCATTTCTAAAAATATCCAAAATATTCACGTATAACAATGAAGACATCAACAGAAACAGAACATACATCAATTTTTCTCCAGAAATTTTCTGCACTAATTTATGCATGATTTCACTAATCTTTTAACTCCAAAAATCATTTTTATACTATCTCATAACATGCTGATCTTTAAATATGCAAAATAACACATCCAAATTTTCATCCTATTTTCACGGTGAACATGAAAAATGTCTATTTTTCTCATGAATATGAAATATCAATTAATCACCATTTTTGTTTCATAAACCAACAACTATAAAATATTAATAAGGTATTACTTGTTTAAACTCCAACTCTTTTAAAAAAATCACTTGAACCCTAACTTTCGAATATCATCCACTCATCATCTTATCAAAGGTTGTAGGGTTAGGTATTTTAGTGACATTGAAGAATAGAGCAAAATGAGATAGCAAGGGAAAAGTGAGAGCAAGACTTGTGTGATAAGGATGAGACAATTTCTGAAAGAATCAAGCTTCCATAAACTTAGGAGAGTCACAAAGAAGAAGCAAGATCAAAACAATTAAAATGGTCTTTCAAAATAAAATAAGCGTGGCTTGATAAGTGACACTTGTCACTTGTCCAATTCTTATAAGCTTAAACTGGGTTCTTTTATTTAATCAGTCCAATCATCTTTGTAAGCGATCTAGAAGGGGGGGTTGAATAGATCTTTAAAATTCTTTGTAAAATTCTACAATAAAATCAGAAGTTA
>JAOSBK010068256.1:0-15041 GCA_027568895.1 Erythroxylum shatona
TTTGTAACAATTTTTACCCTCAAACTACATAAAATAAAAGTACACACTCAAGAGTCAATTTAAGCACAAAATCTAGAAATAGGAGTTAAAAAGTGTAGTAAGAGGCATGAAAATGTTGCCAATTTATATATTAAACTTGGGCTCAATCAACTAGCCTAATGTGCGATTTGGTTTTCAAGCAACTTGTTATGGGTAGCTAACAAGTCTACTTTAGAGGTTAATTGCTTGATGGTTTCTTCTTGTTGTCTTTGGGCTAGTAACATAGATTCCATCATACTATCCAAGTTTGATTTTGGAGGTCCTAGTAGATTAGAAAGTTTTTGAAATCCAAGAGGTGGTCTAATGTTTAGCTAAAATGGGGAGTTTTGGTTATTCCTCCAAGAGAAATTGGGATTGTTCCTCCAACCTGGGTTATAAGTGTATGCGTATGGGTCAAATTGAGGTCTGGGGTTAAAGTTGTTAATGGCATGAACTTAGTCATTACCCTGATCTTGAGCAAAAGGACTACCAACTTGATAGACACATGATCAACAGAACCAAAAATTTTACATGCAGAAGTAGAACTACTAGCATTCACAGAATTAATATTCAAATGGTCTAACCTGTGAGTCATGGCATCGAATTTAGCAGAAAGTATCGTAAATGCATCAACATCATACTTACCTAGATTATGTCTTGCTGCTCCTCGTTTATTGGACCATTGGTAGTTGTTGAGAGCCATCTCTTCAATGAGATTGTATGCATCAGTATAAGTTTTATTAACTGCAGCATCGATTAATGTCCTCATTGACTGGAGTAATCCATTATAGAAGTTATGAAGGACCATGCAAGTTGGTAAGCCATGGTATGGACACAACCGAAGTAAATCTTTATAATTCTCCCATGCTTCATATAATGTCTCATCATCATTTTATGTGAATGTTGAGATTTGATTTCTTAGATTTGTCATTTTGCTTAGAGGAAAATACTTGGCTAAGAACGTCCTAGAGAGTTGCTCCTATGTAGTAATAGATCTAGCTGGAAGTGAATGAAGCCATGCTCTTGCCTTATCCCTTAAGTAAAATGGGAAAAAGCGGAGACGAATGGCATCGGGGGTGACTCCATTCATTTTCAGAGTGTTATAAACTTCAAGGCAGACCATTAAGTGCATATTTGGATCTTCGACAAGTGACCCCCCAGATTGTGACTGCTGCACCATAGAGATGAGGGCTAGTTTCAACTCGAAATTATTTGCTTCCATAATTGGATTCCAAATCCCTGAAGTATTTTCTTAAACTCCCAGCTTTGCATAATCACAGAGTCACGGTCCTACTCTTTCGGCCATCGTATTGCTGTTGTTGGCAGTTGTCACCTTCTTCTTATCTACAAACCTCTGTCTCTTTCTCCAGTGGTATGTTCTATCGATATCAGGATCAAATGTGGCTGTGAAAATATATTGCATATAAATCTCAATTCGCCATTGCATGAGAAACACAAATGAGTGAATAGACTTATATACAAAGAATATACCAATAAACCTATAACTAAAATAGAATTAAGTAAAGCTTAGTCAACTTTGGTCAGAAAATTTTAATATTTAATCCAAGTCCCTAGCAACGGTGCCAAAAATTTGATAGGCTTTGCAAGTATACAGGTTTAGTTGAAGCAATCAAGTGTCGATCCACAAGGTCTAGGTCAAAGTACTAAATTTATACCTTCTAAATTTGCTAAGCAATTGAATATGAAAATTCATTTGTAAGGGAAATATCAATACACAATTAACAGAATTTAACCTAATATTCTAGGAATTTATTCCAACAAAGAATTTATGCCATCCTTATGAAGTAAAATATTGATTTAAGTTCATTAACCTACTCTTATCAATTAATTCTCTCCAAGTAATTGACGTGTTGATTCCAATTTTTAAACAAAGTTTCCTAGACTAAATCAAATCCAACCCAATGAACACAAAGGTTAATCTCAAATACTCTTAATGAAGAATTCTATTTCTAGATGTTCTTTCAATTAAGTCTAATCTAGTAATTCAGACATTAAACATCACTTTTCAGTATTTAGTTTAACATCTATCAACATTCAATAAGAAACACTAGCTTAGATAGATCAAATCTTCATTAGATGAAAATACTATACTAAAATCACAACAACATTGATTTTAAAAGTAAAGGAGTAAAGTTTACTACATAAATACCAAGTTGAAACAAACATCCTAGAATAAGAAAATTTACAGAGTCATGACTGAATTCAACTTAAGAATAAAATTATAAACATGAGCATCCAAAAAAATAATAAGTAAAAAAGGAGGAGAAAGAACTCCAGTTGATTTTTGAATCTTGATTTCTCAATCTTCAAGTCTTCCCTTATGATTTTCTCTATTCTTTTCCTTTCCCTTCTCTTGTCCTTCTCTTCAGACTCCCTGGATTTATCTTCCAACTCCCTTGTTCTCTTTAGACTCCCCTCTTCTTCCCCCGATGTTAAATGCCTTTGTAACCACTTAAAATCGTCAAAATCGTCGTACACGGTCCCTGTTGGTTTACACAGTCAACCCATGTTCTTCTGGGGTCTGGCTTTGTTTGCGTTATTGGAGTACACAGGCCATGTTGGTTTACACGGTCTGACTATGTATTTCTATGGTTTTCATTTTCCTCCCAAGACATCTGCAAACACCGAAAATAAAGCAACAGTACCAAATTTCCAAAAACTAAAGGCAATTTAACATCATTTAATACAAAAATAATGACAAAATAGAGCTAAAATATATCAAGAATATCAACTTATCAGATTTCTGGCAGAATAAAGATTAAAAATGAATTTTTGACTAAGAAATCCTTATTAAAGAGGTATATCACTTGTGATAGCTAAACCGATTATCCTCAATCTTCGTTTTCTTTTATTATTAATCACATAATGTGTTTTTCTACATATATCAGACCTGGAAAAATTATAACACAAGAATTGGAACAAAAATTGCATAAACTAAGGGAGACAGCTTGCAGAAAATGGGAATGACAAAGCAAAACAAAAAACAAGTGAAACGAAACGAAAACAAATAGAAGGAAGAACATATAAACTTAAGGATAACTAAACATAATTTAGACCCAAGCTCCGATACCAAATGAAGTGAACCTCAAGGATGAACCTTGAAACCCAACAATCACACAATTGGAAGCAAGGAACCCAAGAAAGCTAAAATCAGCTTTAGGACAAAAAAATCTTGACCCGATGACTATAGAAGACAGGAACCAAAGGTATAGGGTAGGTTTTGAACGCCACAAGATAATAATCTTGATAAGTTCATGAGTTCACAAAGGAACCAATAGAGAGATTAACCTCACTCCATTAATTATGAATTTTTTGCCCCTTGAACAATACAACGCTTGCCTTTATATAGACATTAAGGTAAGAAATCATCTTAATTGAATAATTTGATCAGAATCATTATTTGATTGAGTTGATTAAGGTAAGATCTAATTATGTAAAGAAATCACCCTAATTGAATGATTTGACCAGAATCATTATTTGATTGAGTTGATTAAGGTAAGATCTAATTAAGTTAATAAATCACCCTAATTAAATGATTTGGCAAGAATCATTATTTGATTGAGCTAATTAAGGTTAAGAAATCATTCCTAATTTGTTTGGATAACTTGCACATATTCTTGAGTGTCTACCACGAATCTTGGAATGCTTGGAACAAATTAGAATAATTTAGACACTCATTAGGCTTCTTAACTTAGCTTGGATTAGAATTATTGGGCCTTGAATACTTTCTAAGCTAATTAGAGCTTGTTTAGTCCATTTATCTTCAATTAGCCCATTTATAGCTTCCTTTATCTTCTTGGCTCCACCTCTTGTAACTGCACCTCCTTGATTGCTCAATGACTCCTTTAGAGCTTTGCTTAGGTCAGCTTGGTTCTCATCATTCCCCCACTCTTTAGAAGGATTCGTCCTCGAATCGGCACCTCGTCTCCGCTCACACCTTTAGAAGTCATATTGAAGACCTGCAAAAGAATGTTAGAAATATTCTCTCAATACTCCCTTACGTGTTTCTCTCAATTAGTGCCACTCAACCCTCATGTTTACACACTTTACATTTGGCTTTTTATTACAATGTTGCTTACAAAAACTCTTGCCTTTTACCACTCTTAAAATTCCTATTTTAATTCTTTATAGAACTAAATAAACCAAATCAAGGCAATTAACCTTACAACAATACAAAACTAGCTATAATGTAATAAAAGAAACTGAAATAATGAAAAAGGATCATGAACAAATAGAAACTGTTGCAAAGGAATAAGAACACAACATAGTAAGGATAGCAATAAAGAAATTAAATCACAAATGGTAACGAAAATAGGGGGCTTAAAGAAACAACTTTAAAATATGATTTCTAGTAGAATAAAGACTAACAATGAAATTTTGACTAAGAAATCCTTATTAAAAAGGTATAGCACTTGTAATAGCTAAACCGACTACCCTCAATCTTCGTTTTCTTTTTTTCAATTGAATAACTTGTTTTCCCACATATATCAAACCTGGAAAAATTATAACACAAGAATTGGAACAAAAATTGCACAAACTAAGGGAGAAAGCTTGCAGAAAATGGGAATGACAAAGTAAAACAAAAAACAAGTGAAACGAAATGAAAACAAATAGAAGGAAGAACGCTCTAACTTAAGGATAACTAAACCTAATTTAGACCCAAGCTCTAATACCAAATGATGTGAACCTCAAGGATGAACCTTGAAACCCAACAATCCCACAACTGGAAGTAAGGAACAAAAGAAAGCTAAAAATAGTTTTAGGAGAAAAAAGACTTGCCCCTGATGTCTACAGAGGACATGCATGAAAGGTATAGGATATGTTTTGAACGCCACAAGATAAATAATCTTGATAAGTTTGTGAGTTCACAAAGGAACCAAAAGAGAGATTAACCTCACTCCATCAATTATGAATTTTCTGCCCCTTGAACAATACAACGCTTGCCTTTATATAGATATTAAGGTAAGAAATCATCCAAAATGAATAATTTGATCAAAATCATTATTTGATTGAGTTAATTAAGGTAAGATCTAATTAAGTTAAGAAATCATCCTAATTGAATGATTTGACCATAATCATTATTTGATTGAGTTGATTAAGGTAAGATCTAATTAAGTTAAGAAATCATGCTAATTGAATGATTTCACAAGAATCATTATTTGATTAAGCTAATTAAGGTAAGAAATCATTCCTAATTTGTTGGGACAACTTGCACACATTCTTGAATGTCTACCACGAATCTTGGAATACTTGGAACAAATTGGAATAATTTAAACACTTATTGGGCTTCTCAACTGAGCTTGGATTATATTTATTGGGCCTTGAATACTTTCTAAGCTAATTAAAGCTTGTTTAATCCATTTATCTTCAATTAGCTTACTTATAGCTTCCTTTATCTTCTTGGCTCCACCTCTTATAACTACGCCTCCTTAACTGCTCA
The DNA here is from genome assembly GCA_027568895.1 of Erythroxylum shatona. Lineage (NCBI taxonomy): Eukaryota > Viridiplantae > Streptophyta > Magnoliopsida > Malpighiales > Erythroxylaceae > Erythroxylum > Erythroxylum shatona. The sequence continues at coordinate 5,480 of JAOSBK010068256.1, forward strand.
ATGACTTTTTTAGAGCTTTGCTTAGGCTAGCTTGGTTCTCATCATTCCCCCACTCTTTAAAAGGATTCATCCTCGAATCGGTACCTCATCTTCGCTCACACCTTTAGAAGTCATACTAAAGACCTACAAAAGAATGTTAGAAATATCCTCTCAACACTCCCTTACATGTTTCTCCTAATTAGTGCCACTCAACCCTCATGTTTGCACACTTTCTATTTGCCTTATCATTATAATGTTGCTTACACAAACTCTTGTCTTTTACCACTCTTAAAATTCCTATTTTATTTCTTTATAACACTAAATTAACCAAATCAAGGCAATTAACCTTGCTACTATTCAAAACTGTCTAGAATGTAACAAAAGAAGCTGAAATAATGGAAAAGGGTCATGAACAAATAGAAGTTGTTGCAAAGGAATAAGAACACAACATATTAGGGATAGCAACAAAGAAATTAAATCACAATAGTAATGAAAATAGGGGGTTTAAAGAAACAAATTGAAAATATGATTTCTAGTAGAATAAAGATTAACAATAAATTTTTGACTAAGAAATCCTTATTAAATAGGTATAACATTTGTAATAGCTAAACTGACTATCCTTAATCTTCGTTTTCTTTTCTTTTTGATCGTATAACGTCTCTTTTTTGCATATATAAGACCTGGAAAAATTATAACACAAGAATTGCAACAAATATTGAACAAACAAAAGCAGAAAGCCCGTAAAAAGTAGGAATGACCAAGCAAAACAAAAAACAAGGGAAACAAAACAAAAACAAATAGAAGGAAGAACACACTAACTTAAGGATAACTAAACCTGATTTTGACCCCATCTTTGATACCAAATGTTGTGAACCTCAAGGATGAAGTTTGAAACCCAACAATCGCACAATTGGATGCAAGGAACCTAAGAAAGTTAAAAATAGCTTCAGGAAAAAAAACCTTGACCCGATGTCTATAAAAGACAGGAACCAAAGATATAGGATAGCTTTTGAACGCCATAAGATAATAATCTTGATAAGTTCATGAGCTCACAAAGGAACCAAAATAGAGATTAACCTCACTCCATTAATTATGAATTTTCTGCCCCTTGAACAATACAACGCTTGCTTTATATAGACATTAAGGTAAGAAATCATCCTAAATGAATAATTTGATCGGAATCATTATTTGATTGAGCTGATTAATGTAAGATCTAATCAAGTTAAGAAATCACCTTAATTGAATGATTTGACTAGAATCATTATTTGATTGAAATGATTAAGGTAAGATCTAATTAAGTTAAGAAATAACCCTAATTGAATGATTTCACAAGAATCATTATTTGATTAAGCCAATTAAGGTAAGAAATCATTCCTAATTTGTTAGGACAACTTGCACACGTTCTTTAATGTCTACCGTGAATCTTGGAATGCTTGGAACCAATTAGAATAATTTAGACACTCATTGGGCTTCTTAACTTAACTTGGATTAGATTCATTAGGCCTTGAATACTTTCCAAGCTAATTAGAGCTTATTTACTCCGTTCATCTTCAATTAGCCCATTTATAGCTTCCTTTATCTTCATGGCTCCACCTCTTGTAACTGCACCTCCTTGAATTCTCATTGGCTCCTTTAGAGCTTTGCTTAGGTCAGCTTGGTTCTCATCATTCCCCCACTCTTTAGAAGGATTCGTCCTCGAATCGGTACATCATCTCCACTCACACATTTAGAAGTTATAATGAAGACCTACAAAAGAATTTTAGAAATATCCTCTCAACATTCCCTTACGTGTTTCTCTCAATTAGTGCCACTCAACCCTCATGTTTACACAATTTATATTTTCCTTATCATTGCAATGTTACTTACAGAAACTCTTGTCTATTACCACTCTTACAATTCCTATTTATTTCTTTACAGAACTAAATAAACCAAATCAAGGCAATTAACCTTGCAGTAATTCAAAACTAGCAAGAATGTATCAAAAGAAAGTCAAATAATGAAAAAGGACCATGGACAAATAGAAACTATTGCAAAGGAATAAAAAAACAACAAATTGAAGATAGGAACAAAGAAACTAAATGACAATGGTAAGGAAAATAGGGGACTTAAAGAAACAACATGAAAATATGATTTGTAGTAGAATAAAGATTAATAATAAAATTTTAATTGAAATCCTTATTAAAGAGGTATAGCTCTTGTAATGGCTAAACCGACTATCCTTAATCTTTGTTTTCTTTTCTTTTTGATTGTCTGACATCTTTTTTTTGCATATATAAGACCTAGAAAAATTATAACACAATAATTGCAATAAAGATTGAACAAATGAAAGGAGAAAGCCAGCAAAAAATGGGAACGACCAAGCAAAACAAAAAAAAAGTGAAACGAAATGAAAACAAATAGAAGGAAGAATGCACTAACTTAAGGATAACTAAACCTAATTTAGACCCAAGCTCTAATACCAAATGAAGTGAACCTCAAGGATGAACCTTGAAACCCAACAATCACACAATTGGAAGCAAGGAACAAAAGAAAGTTAAAAGCAGGTTTAGGAGAAAAAAGATATGACCTTATGTCTGTAGAGGACATGCACCAAAGGTATAGGATAGGTTTCGAATGCCACAAGATAAATAATCTTGATAAGTTCATGAGTTCACAAAGGAACCAAAAGAGAGATTAACCTCACTCCATCAATTATGAATTTTTTGCCCCTTGAGCAATACAACACTCGCCTTTACATAGACATTAAGGTAAGAAATCATCCTAAATGAATAATTTGATCAGAATCATTATTTGATTGAGCTGATTAAGGTAAGATCTCATTAAGTTAAGAAATCATCCTAATTGAAGGATTTGACCAGAATCATTATATGATTGAGCTAATTAAGGTAAGATCTAATTAAGTTAAGAAATCACCCTAATTGAATGATTTGACAAGAATCATTATTTGATTGAGCTAATTATGGTAAGAAACCATTCCTAATTTGTTAGGACAACTTGCACATGTTCTTGAATGTCTACCACGAATCTTGGAATGCTTGGAACAAATTGGAATAATTTATAAACTCATTAGGCTTCTTAACTCAGCTTGGATTAGAATTATTAGGCCTTGAATACTTTCCACGCTAATTAGAGATTGTTTAGTCTATTTTTCTTCAATTAGCCCATTCATAGGTTCCTTTATCTTCTTGGCTCCACCTCTCCTAATTGCGCCTCCTTGAATGCTCAATGGCTTCTTTAGAGATTTGCTTAGGCCAGCTTGGTTCTTGTCATTCCCCACTTTTTAGAAAGATTCGTCCTCGAATCGATACCTCATCTCTGCTCACACCCTTAGAAGTCATATTGAAGGCCTATAAAAGAAAGTTAGAAATATCCTCTCAACTCTCCCTTACGGGTTTCTCTCTATTAGTGCCACTTAACCCTCATGTTTACATACTTTATATTTGCCTGGTCATTACAATGTTGCTTACACAAACTCTTGCCTTTTACCATTGTTAAAATTCCTTTGTTAATTCTTATAAACATCACCATAATATTATCCTAAAAATCTAATACATTAACACAGTATAATCCTAAAAATGTAATATATGTTATCTTTCCATATAAACATGAATATCATGGACTTCAATGACACCCGTGAGGTCTTTGATTTTAATACAGAAACTGATAAAAATTTAATAGACCGAACATTCAGAATTAGAATCAAACAATTAAATTAACTCAGTCAAAAACTCCAAATGACGATTGAAATTTTGGTATAACATTTGATGGAAAAAAGTATAAAACTGTTGCATTTTATATTTCACAAAAGATGATAATAATCAATGAAATATTAACACAATATTATCCCAAAAAATATAATATATTAACTTGCGAGATGCTCACAGGTAGAAATTTTAAATTTCACAAAGCAAACATTCAAAATCACAAATGAAATTAATAAAAATTTAATAAACAGAAAAAAAAATTACGAAGAAGGGTAAGGGATAACTTACAGATGGTAGTAATCTCTTGTTTGCTGAAACAGGAAAGCTGAGTTGTGTGGAATATACAATTTTTATAGTTTGAAGATGGAGAATTGTGATCTCAGAAGTTAGGCTATAGAAGTTATGTTAGAGAAGAAAATATAAAGACAATGTTTGATTGATTTAGTAAAGAAATAATTATCATTTCACATCTTTTAATTAGAAAGCGGCTAATTATAAATGACGGCGTGATAGACTGATTATAATTAATTTTCAACATCTCAATAAATATACTGTAATTTATTATAATTATTCAGTTAATAAATTTGTTTATTAATGATAAATTTTAGGATATTTAATTTTAATATATACATGTGTCACAGGTGGATAATATATTATAACTAACCAATGAATTAATTATCATTTAATTAACGAATTAAATAAGTATTTTTAATTAATTAATTGATATTATTATTATTATTATTGTTATTATTAATGAGGTTGTGAATTTTGACTTTTGAATTTTTTAATGAATCATGGAATAAATTTTGTAAAGTATTATTTGGTAATTAATGGACATTATTATTATTATTATTATTATTATTATTATTATTATTATTATTATTATTATTATTATTATTATTATTATTAACAGTAGCAATCGTGCATATTTATATATACATATGTATACATAATATATCATAATTTAATTAATTATCATTTAATTAAAGAATTATTTTAATTAATTGATATTATCATTATTGTTGTTGTTGTGAATTGTCATAGTTGTAAAGATTATTTTAATTAATTGATATTATTATTGTTGTTGTTGTGAATTGTCACAGTTGTGACTTGTTAAGCCACAGTCGTGCATATGTACATATATAAATAATACATTATAATTATCATAATTAATTAAATAATTATTATAATTAATTGATATTATTATTATCATCATTGTTATTATTAATAAGGTCGTGAATTGTCACGATTGTGACTCGTTAATTCACGGCCGTGCATATGTACATATATACATAATATATTATAATTACTCAGTAAATAAATTTGTTTATTATTATTATTTTTATTATTAATGAGGTAGTAAATTGCCATTATAATTATTATTATTACTAATCATGGCTATTAACTCACAATCATGGATATGTACATATATACATAATATATTATATTAATAATAAGCTTGTGAATTGTCACGGCTATGACTTAATATGTAAATATATACATAATATACTATAATTAATCAGAAAATAAATTTGCTTATTATTATTGTTGCTCAAGTTATGGCAAAAAGAATGAAGGATGTTCAAAAGTATTATATATCTCTGCACACTCAATGTCATGATCGCGGTTATGCACAGTCATGCAATTCTGGCTGATTCTTCATTGTCACGATTCTGCTTATGCACAACGGTGCTTTTTGGGTATCTCCTCACAGTCAAGATCGATCGTGCAAATCGTCTAAGGGTTACTCTCTGGCATGATCGTGCAGCTCCTATGAGGCTCCCTCTTTGCTACGATCATGATAGATGTTCTCTAGATTTTGGCGAAACAACATTTTTCATCACTTCTTCCTCTTTTTTGCTTAATCAACTATTTCTAACTGATGTCTTCACTATTTCTTCTTCATTTTTATTTTCATTTCAGCTCAACTGATTCCAATACAAATCAAAACCTATGACTGATTTAATTTAAAATGAATCTAAAATTCAAGAAAATAATAACTTCTAACAGTTATCACGGTTGTGACTAATAGGCTCTGACTTTTTAATAATAGTATCTTAAAGGGCCACATAATTTGTTAACATAAAACATCCTTATAACCACCAAATAATTATGTAATCATTTCAATAACCACAAAATTTGAATACCAAAACAAACATACAGAAAGAAACGTTAAGCAGTTTGATAATAATATTAAAGATGGTTATTTTTTAACAGAAATAATGCTGAGAGGAATATAATTTGAAACTTAATGTATAATTAGTGAAGCAGTTTTATTTCTATAGAGGCATTCAAGAATTCACAATTATGTATGATGCAACTAACTTTTACATGGAAATAAAGATTTAACTTATTAATACATCATAAATTTAAAAGTGGATCCAAACCATTAGAAATGAAATATTTGATTATTAGAATGTTACAAACAATCAAAACAATCCCTAATTATCATAATTTTACTAAAAAAGGAAAACTTAGATTTGATTTATTATAAGTTATTGTTCTTCAATTTGTAAGTTGGTTTATGAATTTGCTTAATTACGAACCATAATCAGTGAATAATTTCTAAATCCTACTAATTAAGATGATTTTTAATAAATGACAAATTATGACTAAATTGATTGTATGAATACGCAAACGAAAACAATTGTTATGTTTTGCTAAATTTTTTTACTTATTTTGTGGCATAGCATAGAAAAGAAGGAAGCATTCTGGGAAGATTAATATACATCATGAGTAATTGTTGCTATTGATATCTTATAAAATATAAAATTTTCCATTATGCTAAACTTAATAATTGTTGTTTTGCTAATCAAAGAACAGGTAAATATAAATACATATTCTTTTGGTAGAAAAAAGATTTCATCAAATATGCATTTCATCGTATCAAGAAAAAGATTTCATTATATATAATAAAAATAAGTTATACACTCTGCAGAATTTAATTCTTATTTTAAAATCAATGTGATACAAAAAAGTGAGGACGATCCAGACGAGATGGTATACTAGAAACCACCGATTGGGGCTCCCATAATTGACATATAAATGATCTCATTATAAGGGCTCCTATAAAATTTTTAATAAGGTAAAAAAGACTCTTTAGAGTTGCGAGTTCTATAAGTTTTCTTGGAAAATAAATACATAACAGGTGATAAAAAAAAAAGGGTTGTGGGGTTTGTGGTTTAGCAATTTTAATTGGCTCAATAATACGTTGTGGAATGGGAGTAAATGGGAATAAACTTTTATTGGTAGCTGTTGCATAAGCATTAATATTTTGATAATGTGTGCTACCAATGGGTGATGCAAAAGAAATAATACATTGTGGAATGGGAGTAAATGGGAATAAACTTTTATTGGTAGTTGTTGTATAAGCATTAATATTTTGATAATGCGTTCTACCAATGGGTGATGCAAAAGAAATAGATCTCTTATTTAACAAATTAATGTCTGATGAGGTTAAAGAAGAATTAGTAGTGGACCTAGAAGTTGGTGCAGTTAAAGTAAGATACCATGGTTTGTTTTAGTCAGAATATGGTGACGCTGTAAATGAAAACCTTGACAAGTTTAAGCCATCTTTAACTGTTGATCCTATAGAGGGTCTTTAGGAAATTCTAGTGATTCTTCAATATCAAACGAAGATACAATCGTGGTGATGGTTAGAAATTCAACATATGGTCGGATACCCTGTAATAAAAATAAAATTTTGAATCATACATTAATACAAGACAACACATTACAAAAATAACAAGAATAACATAAAAGGTATAACATAAGTGTGCTACTAATATGATGATTTATGTTTAAAAATATAAAAAGATAGCATCTTTCATAAAGACGTTAAAAGTTAGATAAAATAATCATAAAATTTGAAAAAAGTTACATATATGAACAAGACAAATACGTATCAATATTACCTTCCATAAATAAGAAAACAAAGACGACGGGTCAATTACAAACACTTTGTAAAGTCTAGACGGATAATATTCACCAACAATTTTCAATGTTGATAAACATATATTCATGAAGGTTAAAGCAAACCTGAAAAAACCTGGAAAGGTAAAAAAAAATTATGGGGTAGTTTTATAAAAATTATTTTTTAATAAAATAGTTATTATATTTTTTGTATAGGTTATCACATGAGCTTTAAAAAGCAACATACTTGCATAAAAAATGATCACAAATTGTTTGCAGTTTTTTCACATAGTTGATACAAAAACTTCAAATGTAAAAGCAACGAAGCGTGTGAACCTACAAAAATCAAAGAAAAAGATAATCTATAGAAATTATCAAATAAGAAGGATAAAAATTGGAAAAGATATACAATAAAAAAATTATACATGCTCACTTACAGTTTTCGTGAATGAAACTTCCGATAATCTTGTTTAAGGCGAAACATCTTCAACCAAGAACAGTAAAGAAAGAATAAAACTTCTTAATGAGTTTAGAAGTAATAAATGTCAAAATGAAATTTAGAAAGGACATATGTAAATAATATTGATAATAAATTCCATCAGGTTTGAAAAATAAATAAACAATTAGACATAATTAATAGAATTTAAAAATTACCAAAATAGGTTTATAACTTTCATCATGACCTGCTAAATAAGCAAGCCCTTCTGTGAGTTTAGTGGAAAATTTATCTGCTCTTAATCTACATTTCAAAAGAATTTTTTAAAAACAGAAGAATGCAAAGAAGCCGTATAAAAATTATCATGAAAATACCAATAATTATGCTTTATCGCCAAGAAAGGCAAGCCTTCAATTTTTTGCAACTAATTTAATGCCATTGTCGTTAGCTCTCAGGAACTGTTCAATACAATTCTTAGTACAAAATTTCTTCTGTTACCAAGTAGAAAATAATGTTAAATGAAGCAAATATTTTTTGCAATATTCATATAACTTTGCTTCTTCTTACTTAAAAATACGAAATAGTAGAGAAAAAGAAGTATTTGACCTAGTTTTGTGATAGAGAAGTTTCCTTCATTAGACACTGAATAATAGATTTAATTTTCTGAACCTGATAGACAGTTTCTTTGTAACTCATTTTGAACAAATAGAACAAGAGGAAGCTAACCGCGTTGGAATTGAATTAGAATCTAATGGAATGGTTGTGAACCAAATTTTAAATAAAAGGAAGGCTTCTTTAGAACAATTTAAAACATATTAAATGTTTATTAAAGTAACATTAATTATTTGCAGATTTCATTTCTAACAATTGAATAAACATCATTTATAACAATGTGTACTTAAATACCAGACCTATGAATCGAAAATATTATCTGCGTGAAATAGCCCGAAGTATGCGTCTTTAAATAGTTGTTGTATCAATTGAAAATATTGACGGATATCTATGGAAAGATTTTCAGCGATTCGGAGGCAAATTCTTCTAAAACAAGTACAATTAACGTATTTCCCTAAAAAATATAAATATGTTACGGGTGTGACATGTTAAGTCATACCCGTGAAAGTGAATTAAGATGGTAGGAAAATTTTAAAAATGTTTTTTAATCTTTCTCTACCAAATTTGTTGTATGGAGGGATTAACCTATATTTTTATTCAAAAGGGTAAAAGGAAACTCAGCAGTTTGATTTACCAAACATGTTGTATGTCGCAGGTGTGACATGTTGAGTAACACGCAACATGTCACACGCGTGACACCTTTTCACGGGAGTGACATAACATATCACACCCTTGAAAGATATAATTTGGTTGAGGATTTGTGACAAAGTGCAAACTGATTTTTCAGATGTTTTCATTGCAAAATGATATTTGAGTAATAACCAAGTGACGAATTTTGTCTAATATAAGAAACTTTTAATCCATATTTAATTTTAACTTCAAAAAATAAAATAAATGTGCAAATAATTAATCAATTTTT
>JAOSBK010068269.1:0-32139 GCA_027568895.1 Erythroxylum shatona
CTGAAAAATTCCACAGGTGTATGTGCATGTTTCTTTTGTAGTTGTTCATTTCAAAATCTAAGTCTTTTCTAGGTGTAAAAATCGTGTGCCGACTTTAGGGGAAAATTTGGACTCAATTGAGGCAAAAATAGTTAAAGTTGTCTTCTGGAAAGTTGTAGCTTATCCTTCTAGCTTTCCAACAATAAATAGTATGAAATTTTTGGACTTCTAGGTTGAAAGTTATGGTCATTATAAGGGAAGATGTATCTTCAACTTTTTTACTTCTTCTAAGTTTTGCTTCTTCTGTGATAACATGTCGTCCGTGATGATGTGTCATCTGTGTTTTGCTTCTTCTGTGATGACGTGTCTTCTGTGATGACGTGTCACCTGTGTTTTGCTTCTTCTGTAATGACGTGTCATCTGTGATGATGTATCATTTATGCTTTGCTTCTTCTGTGATGACATGTCGTTTGTCTTTTGCTATCTTCTGTCTTTTTGCTTCTTCTATGTTTGACCTTCTGCTTTTTCAATTGGTTTCATCTGCACCTATTGTCTACTCCATTTTTGACCCTTCAAACGATAGAATCTACCTTCAAGTCTTCATGAAAGTTGTAGATCTTGAAGTCCTCTTTCAAACCGTCTAAAGAAAACCTTAATCTGATATCTGTAGGGAAAGTTATAACAATTTTTCCCATTCATCTATCTTTTTTCATTCGTCTGCTTTTTCCTTTAGCTTCATCTGATCCTATCATCTGCTCCATTTTTGACCCTTCAAATAATAGAATCTGCTTTTAAGGTCTTATAAAAGTTGTAGATCTTGAAGTCCTCTTTCAAACCGTCTAAAGAACACCTTAATCCAATATTTGTAGGGAAAGTTATAGCAATTTTTCCCATTCGTCTGTCTTTTTCCATTCGTCAGCTTTTTCCTTTGGCTTCGTCTGATCCTATCATTTTCTCCATTTTTGACCCTTTAGATGATAGAATCTGCCTTTAAGGTCTTCATGAAAGTTATAGATCTTGAAGTCCTCTTTCAAACTGTCTAAAGAGCACCTTAATCTGAGTTCTTTAGAGGAAGTTTTCCTAAATGTACCAAAATAGGTATAGTATAGTTGAGGGCAAGTACTGCTTCCGTGTTTGATTCCGAATGCTAGGCTCCGGAAGCAAGGTCCAGTATGAGGAGCCTCTTTTAGACCATATAAAGCTTTTTTTAATTTCATCACATAATCTGGATGCTCTGTATTCTCACTTATTGGAACTTGCTTAACAAACATTTTTTCATTAATATAACCATTTAAGAAAGCACTTTTAACATCCATTTGGAATAGTTTAAAGTTTCTATAGTACGCAAAAGCAAGTAAAATTCTGACTGATTTGTCCATGACATCACCATACACAACCATGACTCGTATGCATGGCCATGATACCACAAAGTGCACCTGTGAAATGCTACCAGCTCACCTGAAAACCTAGTTTTGAGTATAAATACATCACGTTGCTGTCAAAACAAATATGAAAGGTTTGTGAATCATTTTTAAAAAGTCTCTGGTGGGAAGACATGAGGGTGACAAAAGCTCTCATCTTTAGAGAGACCCATGGAGGGCTAGACATCCTGACACCGATTTGGAGGTGAAATCTATGCCAAAGAACCCAGTTAAGCATTTCTCTTGATGTTCTTTCTCTCCTAGGGATTGATTATGTTGTCTTATGCTTATGGAATCTGTTAACATTAAGATTGAGACAACATCTTGTATTTGTTCACTATGTTCATCGAAAAACAAATTCTCTATTGTCATTAATTGTAAATATTATATCTACACATATCATTTATATTCCAATCATAAACAAAAATAGCATCTTATTAAGTTTGTTGTATAGGAGAAGGTGAACAAAATTTGTCAGTTTCAGAATTACTATAGTGTTCAATCATATTATATGTTTGTGAATTTGAATTCACTTCTTGAGAATTACTATTCTTTATCCTAGCTTGACTCCTAATTTATATGACAACATTAGTTGTATCTTTTTGTAATAAAAATCTACTTATGAAAGGCAAATTTTATATATTAGAGATAATGATTTCATATATTCTATTTACCTGATTTTTTATATCATTATTCATTGCCATGTTAGTAATAACATTGTAGATAACCACTCAAGAATTTCTATTAAATTGTATAGAAGTAGAAAAATTAAATGGAAAATTGTTGAACTAGGAATGAGAGAGTTTCAATTAAGTTTAAACTAGAGTTGAAACAAAATACTATTCTAGATTATATCAAAGTGTGTGGTTGTTATATTAGTGTAACATAATGTTGTAATAATTATATTTGGCTATGATTAACGTAATCAAAGTTAGAATAATTACAAATTTAAAAGAACTCAATCTTGATTAAGTATACTAAAATAAAATTTTCTTTATTTTTATTATAATTATCGAAAGTTAATGTTAGTGGCTGCGTGTTTATCACTTGTTAAAGGAAGTTTTTTTTGTAAAGGATTAATATTGTTTTAGAAATAAATGGAAAGTCACTTCCAATAATGCTTCTCATTTCTTATGATAATTATTGTAGAATTTAGCCATAATGTTATTAAATTTCTCCACTTAGATTAGTTTTTATATCTACAACTCTAATTCCATTCCCTCTAGGAAGTAATAAGTGTCACTTTCATATTAAAATATTGGCATCATAGACTCTAAGGGAAATCCCAGTTAGGATCAAGATAAGCTTTAGACCTTCTCCTTTAACCATTTTAAAGGTATTTTGGTAGTGATGTTCCTTCTAAAAGCACTCCCTATAAGTTGCTTAAATTTATCTCTCCTACTTTCAATCGAAACCAGATTAATTCTCTTACCTTATCTATGTCTAACTAAGAAATTGAGAGAGAGCTATCTATAATATTCATCAAAATAAAGCTCCACAACTTGATGGATTTAAGGTTTTTTTTTTCTAAAGGTCCTAGAACTTATTGAAACATCATATATACAAAGCTATCAGGGTATTTTTCTCAACTAGTATCATACTTAAGGAGTTAAATAAGACCTTCCTTTTCCTTGTCCCTAAAATACCTAACCCCTCCTTATACCAAGATTATAAAGTTATTTTTTACTGCAACACAATCTATAAAGTCTTTTATGAGATTATGGCCTTAAGACTTAAACCTATTATTAATGATGTAGTTAACTTTTCTCATTCTAATTTCATTCCAGGACATAACTTTAGAGATAATATCTTGATTGCATAAGAAAATTTCAAAGATTATCACTTTAAATAGGCTATAAAATTTATTCTATGAATATAAATTTCCTAAAAAACATTTAATATAATTATCTAGAAGTTTATTCTCTATATTCTACAAGCTTTTAGATTCCCATGCATTAATCATATCCAATTAGATCAACCAATGACTGTCTACCATCTCCTTATGCATCCTAATTAATGTTCAAGCCATCCATATGTTTAAAGGCGATAGAGGGACTAGAAAAGGTTGCCCTCTATCACCTTATATTTTTCCTCAGGTCATTGAAGTACTAATCAGGCTGATCTCTTTCAATATTTCATAAGAGACGCCCTTCAAATATCACTACAAGTATAAGAATTTGAATCAATTTATCCTTTACAGATGATTTAATACTTATGTATGGTGTGGATAATGGTTCTATCTAAACTCTCATATCCTGAAATGCAATATTTTACTAAAATATCTGGACTCATAATCAATAGAAACAAAAGCTAGTTTTTTATATCTTTTATCCTTGGCTCTTTGTAATGGGATCTAGCACAATTATTTGATCTTAAACTGAGTAAGGCCCCCTTAAGAACCCAAGTACATCTATTTTAAAATTTAGACATATTTAAAATGATTATGTGACCCTATTTAATGCAATCTAGAAATGAATCAATAGCCACAAAAGCAAGGCTCTCCTTTATATCAAGCACTGATGCCAATTAATCTCTTATTTCCTTAACAGCAAGCATATCTTCTAGAGTTTCCAATTATTTTTCCATTTAAGCTTATTAAGGACATCAAAAGAATCCTAAGTAATTTCATCTGTAATGGACCTAGATCCCTAAAAGCTGGTCCCAAAGTTAAGTGGAAGGATGTTTGCCATCCTAAAGCTTAAGAAGTACTAGGAATAAAATGCATTTGAGCTTCAAGTAAAGTACTTACAACTATGATAATTTGACATTTAATTAATGATAAAGAGACTCTATAGGTTAAGTAGATGCAAGAGGAATACTTTAAAAGTGGAAGCTTCTCTATATAGCCTAAGCTTAACGTTTCTTCAATCACTAAACACCAATTGAAGCTCAAAGAAAATATTGTCAACGAAATGAATTATTTGATAAGAAAGTGGAAAGATACCATTTTTTGGTTGGATAATTGAACAAACTTTATGCTATTACATTTGCATACTAGATTTCCCTTCATTTAATTTTGTAATTCTTGTCAATGATAAGGCCAATGTAGCCATAAGAGAGAATAGAAGGAGTTGCAAGCATAGAAGTATGCTGAGTATACTTGCATAATTCCGAAGCTACTCTCCCATTCCCTCCAAAATGAATATTGTCATCATGCTCAAGAATAGATTTGGAAATTCTCCAATTCCTCATGTGCATCCTAATTAAATCCTGATCTTTAAGAGGATCCTCAATCTAAACTTGTATGGTTTAAAGGACATGCCCTTAAGATTTCCTTTATCATTTAGATGGAGGCTATAAATTGCCATATAAGTTTGGATCAAAGGTAATCAAATATGATTATTTTGAACTACCAATTCATTAATCAGGAGTTGGAACTGATATTTGTTTCTTCTTTTAGTTTCCAGGGGAAGAAGTGTTTGACAGTGTCTACTTTCATATGTTTGTTGTTCTAGGTTATGGCCACAAAGGGCCATATGTATTAGCCATCTGTCCTGCACTAAAAGGGGCTAGAACTCCATGATTTGGTTATCAACAACACCACTTGGCAGTCCCCATACCTATTAGGTTGCTTTAGATTTGTGCTAATGCTATGCTCTACAAAAGAAAGCCATGTGTGCTGCAATGGGGTTGGTCTACCATTTGCTATCTTGTTCTGGAAACTGTGGATATGAGATAATAACAAGACTTACAATCACTTCATTGCTTTGCTATCATCTGTCGCTTTCTTTTAACAACAAAATTCTAAAACAATTGCAAGACAAGAATGGGAAGGACTAAGAAACTTTAGTTTTGTAGATTTTAGTTTGTGTTGCACATAAGTTGGAAAAAGATTCTGGTGTAAAGGCAACAAACATTAAGTGCCAAAGAGTAACCATGATATTGTAATCATTGTAGTGCATGCATTGCTCATCCCATGTTCTAGTCTGAAGTAGCCGTTAACAAATAAACTTTTTTATTACTCTTCTTCCTATATATTAACCTAGTTCATTCAGTAGGAAACCACTACTTTTTGGGTTTGCTTTGTTACGTTGGCTATATCATGCCACCTTCTTAACTAGAATGCATAAAGAGTCAGTTTTTATCTAGCTAGGTTTCTTTTGTATTTTTTCATCTCACAAAATGAATCGATATTCATAAACCTAATTGTCAAACAGACAATTATTTTGATAAATTTTCAATTAATTAATCATCTCGAGTTATTTTGGCGTGCTTGATTTATTTAAATATGCTATTATTATTTTTAATTATTCAAAATTACAATATCATACTCACTTTCTTATCTACAATATGTTTAAAGAGTTGAATACCATGAAGATTTCTTTAGTATTTATTTAATTTCACAAAATAAGTTAATACTTATAACTCGTAATTATTATCTTAATAAAATTTTAGTTAATCATTCCAAATTATTTCGTGCATGAATCATATAGAAAACATATTTGGTTGAATCAATATTTTAAATACTTCAATTTAACAATAAAAATTTTGAACCGACTAATCTTTTTGTTTAGTTACAATTTTTTTAGTTTGATTTAATTTAATAATTTTAGTTCTTAAAAACTATCATTTTATTAATTAATCGATTAGTTTTTATAAACTCAAATAAAAGGATTAATTTTCATATAATAATTTCCTTTTTAACTAAATTTTAAATTTTTTAATAAGTAAGATTGTCTTTTTCAATCATTTCTCAAACTTAACATGATTTAAGTTAATATCATTCTCAAAGAGAACACTTGTCTCAGAAGTGATAATGTAAAAAAATCACATTTTAATCAAGGAAAAGTCTTGGTATGAAACATATCAACGTGCTTGACAATCACCAGGCAAGTTTATAAAAATAACAGCAGTAAAGTGACTGTGCCCCTTCCTTAATCAGCTTCCATTTTCATACAGTATAATATCTTAGAAAGTAGCAATTCTTTAATGTTCAAATTAAAAAAAAACTGCCACCTTCACTTTGCTTACTGATATGGTGAAGAAAAGTGATTATCTATAGGAATATTCAGAATATAAGAAAGAGCTGACCTAGTGCATAATCCTTCAACTTTTCCAACCCAAACTCGTTTATTATCTAAAGCAAAATGAAACTTGTTGGAAGGGTGAAGCCGTGGATTTGCATGCTTTCGAATAGTCAAATGACTTAAGTCATTATATGTATAGTTCAAGTTCAAATTCCACAAGCACATCTATCGGAGAAAGAGGGGAGGAAGGAGAAGGGACTTACCTGTCGGAGACCCAAAACGACGTCGTTTTGAAAAACTAATAAACCCTCCTTGCTCCTTTCTTCCTCTCCACCGCGCAGACTTATCTTTCCTTCCTTCTTCCTTCTCCTTTCCATGGTTCTCCTCCAACGTCGCCAGTCTCCAGACTTAAACCAAAACGACGTCGTTTTCGTTTTAATGAAGGGTGTGAATCCGACGTTTTTACCGACCACTTTACCGACCTAAACGTGTGTCGATAAATTTCCTCCACAACATTCAGCGACGGAATATTGGACCGTCGCAACACTTTTTTTTCACAACTATCTTCCCCGACGGCTATGCATTTTCAGTGGGTAATTGTAACGGTTTTAATATCGTCGGTAATATTTCGTCGCAATTCAACATTTTTCTTGTAGTGAATGATACTAAAGGTTGTGACTTGTGAGAAAGACGAAAGATAGGGTGGACTTATTGCTGCAAAGATCCAGCTGTAATCATTTCAACTACACATCAAGTTGAAGATCATGGATGATTATGTATTAAATGGTGCTCTTTGGGTGAAGATTATTTTTAATCATTGCACTGTTCTGAATTTGATAAATGTGATGCCTATTTTAAAGTTATTATTTATCATCTTAAATTTTTGTTTTTTTATACATAATCCTGGCGACATTTTCAGTTAAAATTTTAATAAAAATCGAAAACAATGTCGTGTTAATTAATCAGTTACGGACCAAGTAAAATCCATTGTCGTGTGGTATTATCAACAAATTCATCATCGATAAGTGCCATATTCTTCTCCATGCACGTAGTCTGGCAGCGCCGCACGATGTTGTCATAATCAACTTACATGACATTGTTTTCCTATTTTCTGTTAGCTATTCTAATAAAAATAAATTTACTCCTCCCCCTGTTCTTGCTCATAATAATGAATCTTAAGATCATGTGCATAAGATCTGTAGATTTTCTATTGTAACTTATTGGCATAATTTTATGTTTTCACACAGATAGGAGCTCGGTTCCACAATTTCATTTCGTTCGTCCTACAAGCCATTTGATTTGAAGGGATTTTAATCACATAGGGTGTTGTGTTTCTTTTAGATCAAAATGTGAGAGTGTAAGGAGAAGAAAGTAGCAAAATTTGTCAAAGTTAAGGGTAGAAAACAAGACAAACTTATTTACTTTGCCGCGGAATTGGAAGCAGACTCAAACTCTCGACTTGAAAGTTTTGAAATTGACATGCTTATTGAATAAAGAAAAATGTTTGTTATGCCAACCAATTTACTATGTTATTTACATGTGATGTAGCAAATTAGAACATACTATTAGCCCAAGGTTTAATATTAATGATTTTAATTATAACTATAAAATATTTCAAAATTTAAATCAGAGTTATTTTCTTTCATTGATGATGATAAAATTTTAAAAGGAAATAAATCTTGCAAATTTTTTTTATGAACTTACCTTATTAGAAATGATTTCACAACATTCGGAAAGATCTTACTAATTCGAACAATTAGCTTCGAAATTTTTGACAAAACTTTTCTCTTAACGTCTGAATATTGGAAGATTCCAGCAGAGATGATATCGAAGATTCGTTAGATACAAAGCCAAATTAGAATTAAAATGAAGCAATGGCTAGTTGAAGAATGCCCATTTAAGGAGGAGCCACTATATTTGCAAAAAAAGACACAGATTTGCCAAATACTTCAACAACATCAAATATTCTTGAAAGTTATATCTGTATCAGACTCCTTGTATCTTAGAAAGTGAAATCACTCTATTGAGAGAAACTGTTAAACTCTTTATACATTTTGTTGAAAGCTTGCAGAGGCTTGTTAAACACTATGAGTGTGGAAGGTTGAAGAACCTTGAAAAATATATACTTATAAGCTTGGAAAGGCTCGTGAAAATTTACTACTTGGAGTTTTGTAGTGAAATACTCAACTTGAATACTTGGGGATTAGATGTAGGCTTTATTATAAGTTGAACTAGTATAAATAGACTGTGTCATGCACTCTCTCTCTTAACTTTTAAATTTTTCATTATAGTGTGTGTGTTTAATTTATAGGAGGCTTCTTCACTTATGGAATAGGCTCCTTTTGTTTTAATATTGCAAGAGATTTTCGTTAACAAGCTGCTTTCATTTTCAACATTAACAGGCTCTTTTCATTTCTAAACATTAACAGGCCCCTTTCACTTTTAAAAAGTTAATAGGCTCCTTCTATTTATAGACTTTTCTATTGAAATTTAGCAAGTTCTTATCATTTACACAAATTGATAGTAACTTCAAAATTTTTAAATCACACACAATTCACCCCCCTCTTATATGTATTTGCTCTATCATTTGGTATAAGAGAGAGGTTTCACATTTATTGTGTTTTATAGCACGTAATAGATCATGACAAATAATTTTAGAAGCCTCAAAGGACAATCCATCTCAAAGCCTCCTTATTTCAATTGAAACAACTATTCCTATTCGAAAGAGAGAATGACTATTTATCTTCAATATGTAGATATCGAAATCTGGCAAACTATCAAAGTTGGAGCCACACCTCTTGCTACTAACAATGTAGAAATATGAACTAATACTGATAGAAGAAATGCACAGCTAAATGCCAAAGCAAGGCATTAGCTGATATGTGTATTATCTCCAAAAGGGTATGAAAAGATATCCCACTACTCTACGACAAAGGAAATATGGGACAAACTTCAAGTTACTTTTGAAGGAACGAATGAGGTAAAGAAACATAAAATTAGCCTTTTAGTGCATCAACACGAAACTATTTACATGAAATGGACAGAAACCATAGACAAATTCTTCAAAAGTTTCAATAATGTCATCACAGCTTTAAAGAACTTGGGAAAGGTATATCCCAATGATGAGCTTGTAGCAATGATTCTATGATCACTGCCAAAGGAATAGAGACCTAAGGTGATAACTGTTGGACCCTGAATACTTTTTGAAAGTTAGAACTATTAAATAAGAAATTATTGGCGATTATTCATGTGTAAAGAAAAGGAGAATTCTTGAATTTGAAATGAAGTAGAAAAGATAGTTAGGACAAGATGGATTATATGTGAAATATTGGAAGTTATAAGTTAAAACATGTTTATTGAGTATTCTTTAGTGTTTTAGCAATAATTTTTTCTCTAGTTATCCAAATGAGATGATTCTTAATTTGGATTAAACTAGAGAAATAGGACTACAACTTATCTAATGAAATCGGAAGAATTTCAATTTTTATATGAAAGTTGAGCACAGAATATCATTTCAGTATAAGAATAGTTTAGAAATGTTTGGGATATAACTTTCAGATTTCTAAACCAAATTGAATGATTTCGGTGTCATTAGAAAGTTAAGACAATAGGGAACATTTTTCTAGAAGGGAGTATTATCAAATTTCTTCATTTACCTAATCATAATAAGGAGTTAAGATGATAGTAGTTGATGGACTAAAAAGGGAAAAATTGGGAGAACCAATTAAATGAAGGGTAAAAAGGGAAGAGCAAGAAAAATGTGGTCTTGTTAAAAGAAGAAGAGGAAAATCGTAGAAGTGAGAAAAGAGAGTAAAAACGTGAAATAGAAGAAGAGAAAAGGAGAGAGTCATGGAGAGAAGAAAAGAAGAAGAAAGAAGAAGAAGAAGGAAAGAAGAAGAAGGAAGGAAGAAGAAGATCTATCCAAGGTAAGCTTTATTTCTCTTCTTGCTTTGTTAGAGGAGTTAGAAAGAGAAAAGGGTTTTTGTGTTAGGAATGAATGGAGAAAGAAGATGGTTTAAGGGGGAACCCATTTGATTTTAGGGTTTCTAAGCTAGGTTTTGGGTTTTCTAACCTAGATGGACTATAGGTAGGTTAGATTTGAGTTTGATTTGTGTTAATTTCATTTGTTGTGATTTTAAAGTTTTAGTGATTTTATTGAATCAGAATTGAATGGGAGATTGGTTTGATTTAGGAAATCAAGAGGAACCTTATCTAAGAGCAAGAGGAAGGGAACAATTGAGTTTGGATTCTCAAGCAAAATAAGGTGGGTTTCATGTTTGTAATTGAATAATGAGCCATTATGTTTTCTTTTGAGTCAAGAGAATAAAATGATTTCAAAGTGCTTCATAATTGTTACATTTACTGCTTTTGGAATGATTTGAAAATTTTCCATATAAATTAGGTTAATAAATTGTGAAATGATGATGGAATGCATATGAAATATTTCATGTTCATGAAAAGTTGTGTTTCTGAAATGCGCCTTTATGGCAAGATGTTTAAGAAAAGTCATATTTACGAAATGCCATTTGGGGCAATTTGTTTTCAAGTCACGAAATGCATGATTATGTTGGTTTGGTTTGTTCCGTTTTGTTTTGTCAAGAGCACTTTGATCAAAGGCTTCTCTCGCCTACCCGCTAGTGGCATGGAGATCATTCACAGACTTTCCTAAGTTCACGGCTACGCAAAACTATTATATGGGATTGCAATAATATGTTCTATTCACGGCTGCACAAGACCATTTTATGGAATTGTGTTAGTGCGTTCTGTTTATGGACCTACCCAAACCATTTTGATGTGTTTATGTATTTATGATTTGTGAACAAGTTAAAGGATGCATAAATTGTGTTGTTTGTGAATTTGATTTCATGACGAGAATTTTGAGAAAAATGTGTTTTACGGTTCAATAAGGATTTTCTATAGCAATGAACTTTTTTAATGGTTTTGCTTGTTATTAGTTATAAACTTGTTACCCATGAGCTTTCAAGGTCACCCTCTTTCCGTCCCATCTTCAAGTGAAAAAATGAGATCGAGAAATCAAGAGTCAAGGCATCATTTCGATTATGCATATTTTTGTATTTGAAGTAAGATTTTATAAAAGCAAGACTTTAGACACATTTCGAGAATTATTAAGTTTTGCATCTTTTGTATTTTGGATTTTGATATTGAGGATGTATTGTCGCATGAGATGCCATTAAAGCTTTGTAAACACTTATCTTATGATGTTAATGAAATACAAATTGTGTATGGATGATATGAGTTGAATTGGATTTAGATATATTTGGAGAAGTTTTCCACTTGAGTAGATGAACTTTGAACATGAATTGTTGTTATATATATATACACATATTGAGATGTTATGGAAAAAAAAATAGGAATCATGAATGATGAGAGGTAGTTGAATATGAAGAGTCAAATGAATTGAGGTTGAGAGTTTGATAGATTCCAATTGGTAGTGGAAATTGATATGAATGATATTGCAATAGAGGAAGTGAAGTTGGGAAAATTTTAAAGTTTTCCATGAGGGTAAAATTGTGTACTGAATTTAGGGGAAAAACTATATTAATATAGGCTGAATTAGACAAAGTGGTCTTCTTGGAAGTTGTACTTTATCCTCTTAGACTTCCAATGGTGTAAAGTATGTAAATTTTGGATATCAGAGTTGAGAGATATGAGCATTATAAGTGGTGATGCTGCATAGGATGTATACCCAGGAACAGCTATGATAAATGGTGAGAATTAATGGCTTTGATGAATTAAATGAGTAGGGATTAGTGGATTGAATGGATCAAAGTTGGTGTTTGTATAGGTATGAAGTGGTTTTACACTGCAAGGGTTGAATTTGGAGAGATTATGAGTGATTATGGTGTTAGAAAGGATGTTGGAAGCATTGGAGAGGCATTAGAGGAGCTGGGGAAAACGGACATGGATGTCCGTTAAACGGACCTTCTCGGGTGGAAAAGGACCTCTTGCCTCACCAATGTCCGTTAAATGGACATGGATGTCCACTAAACGGACCTTCTCAGGTGAAAATGGCTTCCAAGCTAGTCTATGTCCGTTAAGCAGACATGGATGTCCGTTAAACGGATGTTCACGGGAAAGTTACAGTAAATCGCAATTTATGTCATTTTAGAGCCAGAATATCGCTTTAAAGTCTTCATAAATATTGTAGATCTAGAAGTCCTCTTTCCAACCATCCAAAAACGACATCAATCAGACATCTGTACCAAAAGTTATGGGAATTGCGCCAAGATAGGTACAAATGATTAAGGACACAAACATGTTGGATTCTTTTGGCCATAATTTCGACATCTGACCTCCACATGAGGTGATTCTTGAAGCGATAGATTCCTAACTCATTTTCCTACCTTCCCAAAAAAATTGGTAGCCTTTGGTGTTGATTACAAAAAGATTTATGGAAAGAAAGTGAAGGATCGATTGGAAGAGCATGATTTGGTTATGTTACTGAACATACTTTGGTATTTTGATGATATCTTGATCTGTAGAGCTCTAAATGAGATGGTTTTTGTTTCAAAACAAACTAGAGACTTAGAGATACAATAATTTTTAGGAAGTCAAACTGTGATTTTGGTGATTGACTAGTGTGGGCACACCATCCTCGTGAGATGACGGCCAAAAAGAGTTCTTTGGTCTAACCCTACAGGGTTATAAGCTCAAGGTTTATGACTCTGGATAGTTGGGCTTCAGAGATGGGGTACAACACTTGTTTGTCCAATTTAATTGTTTTTCATTCCATTCACCCTCTTATTTTATTACCAAATTATGCAATCGCAGGATCAAACCACAACAAATCCAATAAACACATAAATAATCAAATTTCATTAATTCAAGAATAAAACTCCAAAGGTAAATTTAAAACATCCTCAACATTCTAAATCCTACCATCAAATATTCAATCCAATTCTATACAATGATAAAACTAAAAATAAACAAGAAATACATTCTAAATGGAGGATGAAAAATAGCAACGTTGGGAAACCTTCTAATCTGGGCAGTACGTCGAATCAACTTCTTATCCTCTTCTCTCTTCCTTCTTCTCTTCCTCTATCTTTTGATGAATTCTCTCTAGGGTTTCTCAAGGTGGTTGACGCAAAAGCTCTCATTTTGCCTCTTTTTATTGTTCTTTAAATATCTCTTTATGTTATGAGAAGCCCTAGCATTTTTTCAGGGTATGAAAGGTCCAAAAAATCCCTCAAAACTTTACGTCCTTGAGTGTCTATGCATCTACCCACATCCTTGCACTTCTGTCATGATCGTGGCATGTAAGCCATAATCGTGGGCCAAATCTGATGCTTCTATCATGATCACGACCTATAGGCCGTTGTTTTGGCCCGAATGTCTGCGAAACTCTTCCGTTCTTCGATATTGACCCTGAAACACTAGAAAACACATCAAGGTACCTCAAAAACATACCATTTAAGCTTAAAGACTTGTACTAACCCATAAAACACTTAAAACCTAAATAATTAACAAAATAACACAATTCTAACCTAAACACATACTAAATGATTGAATTAATAGCTAAATGCATATCAAACTAAGCCCTAAAATACAATGCAATTTACACTTATCAACATCTCCACACTTAAACATTTGCTTGTCCTCAAGCAAACAAGACAATAAACACACCAAATCATAAAGCACACAATGTAGTAATGAGACAATGGCTTCAATGTTAAACGTAATCATCCAAGTTATTCCAAATCATTAACATGCAAAATCTTCGTCTAGGAACTCTGAACTAAATATACATATTAATCAAAACTTAACTATTAAGCTTATTCACCCCTTTTAATTATACCCACACATTAATAATTATTTGGTCATTAAAACTCTGTAACTACTCCTAAGTACATTTTCATAAAAAGTTAAGCTATTTACAATTTCGATAGGTTTTAATAGAAAACATACATTTTTTATTTACTTTTTTATGTATATAGCCCTAAGCTTTTACAAAGAGGCAAACATTGGTGATGAATGTTGATTTGCTTACTCAACTAAGTCATGTTTTTACTAAGCTTCTTAGTTGGAACGTCATTATAGCCTTTTGACGTGAAGGCACACATTTGTGATGCTTGTTGATCCGGTTACTCGGCTACATCATGTTCTCTACTAGCTACTAGCTATATTCATAACCTGAAGGCCAGTGGAATAGTTATTTATTTAAAATTAACAAACTTTTTTTTAATGCCTAACTTTTTGCTTTAGTTACTTGTTTTTATGAAAAAATACTAGCAAAGCTACTTTAGTCAAAAGACCTAAAATTATGAATGAATGTGACAACTTATAAGGTGATAAGCCCACACTAGATCCTAATTAACTTGTATATTTTAGCCAAATAATCCAGATCACTAATTTCATGAGATAATGACTCCTCACAACCTAATATATTATGTTCAAAATTAAATCGAATTCAATCCATCTAAGCCATTGACACATTGACACAATTCACAATATGCAATCTAAACAAACTATCATACAATATATAAAATTCACACTCAAAGAGAAATAGATAACCCTCCCCACACTTGGAAAACTCATTGTCCTAAATATGAGAAGGAGGCAAACAAACACGCTAAAAAGAAGAAACATAAATTAAAATAAAACAAAAATAAATTAAACACTAAATTTAAATGAAAAGGGTTAGAAACAAAGCCTCACAGTGATGAAGGTCGGGATGGTGTCAGAGGTGGCAGTTGGACACCTTGAGCCTCAAAGTATTGATGAATACGCCGTTGAGCTCGGGCCATCTCCTTCATCCTTCTAGAGTTCTCCGTAAGTGTATTTGTAATTACCTTAGTGTTGGCAGAGATTGTATTGAGCATTTTTTTTCCAACCAAGCTCTGCTGTGTGTTCTTCCTCTTTAAACTCCTTATTAGTCGAGTCCATTTCTGCCTGCTGAGGCAACACTATGCTAGAACTCACCTGACTAGCCCTGATCTTCACATGAGTCTTTTGGCTGATGTCCTAAAATTTCATGTTATGGGACTTTAGGATTTCAGCACATCACAAATGACGGTGATTTAGAAAATCATGGAGGTAGACAGATATACCACTACCATCCATGCCATAGTACTCAATAATAGCAGAAACTAAGTACCCCATACCCGAATTGTTGTTCCTCTTATGCGAAGTCATAAAATAACATTCAGCACATGTGTGGAGGTGCACACTGGGATGCTGTGATCCATAATGGAAGATTCAGGGAACCCATAAATATCATATAGGATTTCAATGTTTAGCTCATAAGTTCATCCCTATAACCTAAACCACATTTCCTTAGGGTTACTAGGTTTGTAATAAAGGGAAGTAAAGAATTCGAGGGTGAACTCCTGGTAGACAGGATATTGGAAGTGTATAAACTTCTCCTACTGAATTCTTTCTGCTAGATTCTTTACCCTATCTCCTAATTCTAACCTATCAAGCGTATCAAAATCAAATATTTTGGGACTATTATTTGTTTAACATTAAGGGATTGGAAACGAATATCTTCTTCCTCTGTGTAGATTGGGAATGGTGCTCTAAAATTTGCCGCCCTATTCCTTCGCTCTCGTCCAAAGACTTGATTGTGATTCTTTCCTGATGATTGGTTGCACTTTGCTGATTGCTTAATGCACGACATACTAGATTGCAAGTAGGTGAAAGTTAGGATAAAGTGTGAATTTAGAAGAATTTGGAAGTTAGTTAGAGAGAAGTGAGAGTGTTTGGAGGTTCTAATCGTAGACAGATAAAGTTAAAATGAAAGTAATTGAAAAAATAAAATTTAACATGAATATATAGGTGAAGGAAGGGTAAAATGGTAAAAAATTAGTTGAAATTCACGTGTACAGTTTTACCCTACTGCAGACCACAATCATGGCTTGCAATATTTTCACCAATTTCTGATTTTTTTCTTCTTTAGTCCTTCACATATTCCTGAGATCACTTCATAACTCTTTTGAGCTCTTCTCACCTCTCTTTTGCTTACTTCCTTGATCATATATCTCATGTCGAAGTCCTATGCCTTCCCGACCTTATTTGGAAATGAAATAACCTAACTAAGAAATTTAAAATATGTAAAAGTCAAAGCAAAAACCACGGAATTAACAATCTATGGCTTGCATCCCATGCAGTGCTTCTTTTAACATTGGTAGCTCGATGCTCTATCCTTGGAAACTCAGTCGGGATCAATTATGAGCTGCTTGCTTCCACTTTTTTTGTTCAACATCAGTTTTGTAACTTGTAAGTAAGCTACAAATTACAAAATAATCAGAATTACAATATTGATAAAATTATGAAAACCAATTAAACTTAATAATGTCCTTTTTCGAGTAAATTGTAAACAAAATAGGGAATAACAAAACTCCCTGAATCTTCTAAGGAATTTAGTAGTTTTCTCAGTAAAAGATGAGTTGTTCTTTTATTGGTTCTTCCCCCTTCACCCTCATCTCCTTTTCTTCTTTGACTTCATGAATAGAGACTTTCATAACTTCTTCAAACTCGATGTTTATTGTCTTCATCTTGTTGTGTTTTAGAAGATTCAAACACATCAATTATTCTGAATAAGCTACTCTCCTTTGAATTTTTTATTACATCATTCATGTTGAATGTCACTTGGTCATCATTAATTAGAAAGATAATGTTCTCTTGATGGACATCTACCAAAGATTTTTCAATGTTCACACATGATATATCAAAAACTGGTGAATAATATGGAAAGTTGGCATTCTTTTCTTCATCCTCTTTCTTCGTCTCTTGTTCTTTAATGAGGTAGGGTTAAGTTTGGTTTTCCACTGATCCTTCTGACTCTCCCTCATTCTTAGATGTGATAGCCTCATATTGCTCTCTTTGATGTATTTCCATATTATTTAAAGAGTCTTCTACATTTCTCTTACAAAATTCATGGGAAAGTTGTCTCACTCTAATCTCTAGGTTGTGAATAGATAAGGCATGACTTTCTGTGACTTGCTTAATTTTCTCTTCTAGTCTCCTCTAACCCTCTTCCATATCTGTGAGCTTATCCAGGATCTTGTCCAATTTAGAATCCCATTAACTGAACTCATCTTGTTGAAATCCTAATAGGTATTGATGTCCTAAGTGAATCTTTATATTATTAGACCAATAGAAATTTAGGTGGTTCTTCCACCCTGGAGTGTACATATTCCAATAAGGATCGTTATTTGCCCAACCATACTGTGCGTCACTGTAGTTTGCAAAAGGTTCCTTGCTCCCTATGATATCTATCCTCCATCATTATTCTTTCCATTTCTTTTTGGCATCTAACTCTTCAAATGTCTCCTTCTCACTCTAAGATGTCTTGATATATCTCTACTTTATGTGCCAAACTTCTTTCTCCATTTTTATTTTATTTTATTTTTAAAACAAATGATGGTGAAAATTCTTTAGACTAAAGAATTAAACTAATCTTTGTCTCCTTGGCAACAGTGTCAAAAACTTGATTGGGCAGTTGGTTATATGTCGGTTTTAATTATTTACCTCCAATAATTCGCAAGCACATAGTTTGTTAGCATAGTACTAAAGGTGTTGATCCTACAAGGAGGGAGTTAATCTAATCCTAAAATCTAAGGTCAAAAACAATAACAAAAATCTAAGATGCAAAAAAAACTAAAAATAAGAATTCAATTCAATCAATCAAATTAATAATCAGATATGAATATACTAATTATTAAGCAACTGCAACACACCTAAGAATCTATCGAAAGAAATTACCAATTGAGAGAAAGGGAATTTTACCTAACCTTAATGCTAACCTAACTGATTATGAATTATCGGATTGTTAGTTCTAGACTATCCTAGGGTTGATTACTTTCTCTCAAGTTATAACCATTAACCTTAAATCATAAACCCTAATTAGATTATGGAAGTTGCAATCTCTCAATTCACAACCTATCCAAAACCCTAATTAGTTCTAAATTTCTTTAATAAACTATCGGAAACTTATGTAAGATCTCTCTTCGCACAATTTCTTGATCTAATTCAATTCTTGTTCTACTAAATCACCTAACTGTTTTTAGTCCAATTTAATCATTTTTCATTCTATTTACCCTCTCAATTTATTACCATATTATGCAATTGCAAAATCAATCCACAACAAATTCAATAAACACATAATCAGATTTCATTAATTCAAGAATAAAACTATGAAGGTGAGTTTAGAATATCCTTAACATTTTAGATCCTATCATTTACTATTCAATTCAATTATATACAATTATAAAATTGAAAATAAATAGGAAATACAATCTAAATGGAGGATGGGAGGCAACAACGTCGGGAAATTCTTCTCTCTTCCTTCTTCTCTTCTTGATGAATTCTTCTCTGTAGGAAAGGTGACTGATGCAAAAGCTCTCCTTCTGCCTCTTTTTGTTGTTCTTTAAATATCTTTTGTGTTTTGAGCAGCCTTAGGGTTTTTTTGGGGTCTGAAAGGTCAAACAAATCCCTCAAAACTTGACGTTCTTGAGTGTCTGCATGTCTACTTAACATAGGTCACAATCATAGGCCACATCCGAGTCTTCTATCACGATCGTGGCATATAGGCCACAATCATGGGTTGTCCCTTACACTTCTACCATGATCTTGGCATATAGGACATAATTGTAGGCCAAATCTAATTCTTCTATCACAATTATGGCCTGACATGCCACGATCATGGGTCGTTGTTTCGGCCCGAATGTCTCTAAAACTCCTCCGTTCTTTGATGTTGACCCTGAAACACTAGCAAACACATCACGGTGCCCCAAAGACATAACATTTAAGCTCAAAGACTTGTAATAACCCATAAAACACTTAAAACCTAAATAATTAACAAACTATCACAGTTATAACCTAAACACATACTAAATGATTGAATTAACAGTTAAATTCATATCAAACTGAGCCCTAAAACACAATGTAATTTACACTTGTCAACCATCCACCACCCCTATACTGACAGAGATATTAGGGGAAAATGTTGCAAATGAAGGAGTTGGTCTCCAGCTGGAGTTAAAGGAGTTGATAAAAAAACTTACATCATAATTGTTAACAATTTGCGAGTGAAATTCTATAAATTTTGTAATACATGATAAAACCATAAGTTTATACTGAAGTTATAGGTTTTAATTTCAAAATGATCTAAAATACCTTATATATTAGGTTGGTTCCATTTAGAACGTGCTCCAAAAATATCTCATCTAAGTTCAAGGAGAAGATAGATCTTGAAGGTTATATATGGAACAATATCTTTCAGGCGACAAAGGATTTTCATTATCAAGAGTTTGAGGTAAAAAAAATATTCTTTAATCATTTTTTATTTTATCTAATTTTGTACATTATTTTGATACATATTGTAGTTTATAAGTACTTATAATGTGTTTTCCTTTTTTTAGAAAGATTTTTTTTGGGATTCAAAATTTGATGTTGTAATTTATAATATATGGGAAAGGTGCGCTAGTGTATGTTATAGAGACTTTCTTAGTTCGATACACAAGAGTCGGGTACAACCTCCTTACATATCTAAAGAAATATGGACTCATTGGTAGTAGTATTGGGCATCACCTAAGGCTATGTCCATTTTATAGCGCAATTCTACAAACAAAAGTGGAGGACCAGAGGGAAAGAGTTTACCCGTACACACTGGAGGATCTATGACCCACCAGGAGTATGAAGAGAAACTTATAATTTTCTAAAATTTACACTTATATTCTAATTTTTGTACTTTAATGTATGAAATTTGATTTCAATGTAATTTGTTGTATAAAATTTAAAATGAAAATATATATATATTATGTAGAATGATAATATTATAAATGTCTGGTACCATTAATGACTATGTTGTTGAGTAAAATTTTTTGTTTAATAGGGGGTAAATATCATAAAAATAGAGGAAACTTTGTCGAAATTTTTGTAAATTATAGTTCACTTATAACACTTTATTCTGATGCAGAAAAAGTCTATAGGCAAGAAACCTACACTACATCAGCTCTTATTACACACCCACACTATAAAGTATGATGGTGTGACCTTTGTCAATACTCGATGCAAAGAACTTAATGTATGTAAAATTTATGCTTTAATATTAATTCTTAAACATTATCACTTATTAACATAAACAATTATAATGATAGGACCAAATACAAAACATTTAACGACAATCTTAGCACTCTAAAATTATTAATAAGATTCAGACATATATTGATGTAGTGGATGATAGGGGACTGACGTGAAAGGATCTTCGACTTAGTTTCATTCGTAAAAACTTGCTATTTGTAATCCTCCACTTCTAGTACAATTGGATCTATTAGGCAGTCCTCATTAAATGAGAGAGTTGTTCAGCTTGAGAGCACAATAGAGAGGTTGGCAACTCTGTTGCAACAGTAGATGGAGTACATAGCCATAGATGAGTTGAAGTAGAGGGGTAGTACCTCATCGCAATAGTTAGAGCATCCACCTTCACCAACCACATAGCTTAGATGGATAAGTGAATATAGATGTTTTGCTACTCAAGTAATTTTTTATAAATTCTTAATTTACAGTTATTTTCAAGCTACTTATTATTGTACATTATAATTTTTATTATAAATTAACAATCAAGATAATTTTTACTTTATATGATCAATCAACTTATTGTTTAGAGAAATTAAATGTAGAAAAAATCAAAAGATTATCAACAGAAAACTCGAGAAGGAAGTGAGAAACAGTGGTTGAAATTATCATAGCTAAATTTTCCAATGGAATTATGATATTCCATCGATAATTTTACTAAAGAAATAACATTTTCTATAGGTAAATTTAACAACGGACATTATTTGTCTGTAAGTAAAAGTTACCTACGGAATATTATAGTTCTATTGGTAAATTTACCAATGAACAAAAACTTATAGTCATTAAATTTTCAAACATAATTGCAAATTTTTTTCGCTAAATTTACCAAAAAATTTAGAGTGTTGCACCACCAAAATTTCTAAAGGGAATTACAAAATGTTTTCACTAAATTTATCGATGGAATTATAAGATTATGTTGCTAAATTTATGATGACAGCCACATCTCTAACAACTTTTTCTGTTGGTAATTTTTGTCACTAAATTTGTTTGTTGATAGAAAATCTTTTTTTTCGATGGTAATTTTCATTGGTAAAACCAATTTTTCTTGTAGTGAATGTAGTTAAAAACTTTTAGCTATGTTTTGGAAAATATAGCAAATAATCTTTCGCTGTAAGAGACAATTTGAGAAATAGTCACCAAATCGAATTATCGCTTATACTTTTATCTAAGAAAATGAAGCGTAGGTAAAATCTTTTGGCAACGAATACAAAAAACCATCACCTATAATTTTTAGCTACAGGGATTTGACGATGTTTCTGTGATGAATTTAAATCGTTATGAATTATTATTAGCGACGATTTTTAGACTTTTAACGATGATCTTTTTCGTTGCTAAAAGTTCATTCTATTGTAGCGTCACAATTTAATTATATTTCTTATTTTAAGTTAGTGAATTATAATATCCAAGTCACAATCCAATATGAAATACAATTAAGTTTTTTTCTTAAAACTTTAATTTATCTATTATAATAAGAGAAGTTCCAAAATTTGTGAAAAAAATTGCAAAGTAGTAAAACAAAAATTATTTAGATCTTAATTAGTCAATAATTAGACATGATATGTTCAAATTGTCTTACATACATGAAAATATATACGTAACTAAACCAACTAACAATAATTGAAATCTCTTTAAGATCGTCAGCTACCTAATTAGTATATATAACTTACTAAAATTCTTGAAATTATGGATTTATACAAAAAAAAATTATCACTAAGTTTTCTCAATCAACTCATAACATTGGCCACTCTTTTACAAACTGATGAATTAATATCTCTCATTTCAAACTTGGTAATAATGTCTTAAAATATAATAGCTAGGATCCCTTTTATAAATAAATATATTACTTGATATGAGTTTATTAATGTTCAAACTTCTACCTTAAAATTTTTCTAGGCAAGTGCACCTATCACTTTTATAATATAAGTAATATATTACAAGTGTCAATCCTACAGAGACTACAAGTATTAGTATTAACCTTTTTGCTATTATCAAATTGATAAATAATAATGATGGTGATTGATCAATTTTTAAATTTAAAGTAGTAAACTAAAGCAAATTAACATAATTAACTTATTAGAACAAAGATTGAACTAAGAAATAATCGTTAAAAGTATTGATACTTGAATAATGAATAGCTCATAAAACTTCTTGTGTAAATAAATCATCACGCATCAGTTAAACCTAAAGTTCATTAGACCATGGAAATTCCTCAGTTATGTTGACAACATTCTCAAAATTATTAATATGATATCCTAGGTTGATTAATCAACATATCTTTTTAAATAAAATTTCTATAATTGTATTAATTGATATAAGGATTACTTTATTAAGTTTGACTTTAATCTAGAAGATTTGTATCAACCTATTTCTAGGATTATATGTAACTATTTTCGATTATGCAAGATCAATTCATACAAAGAATTTCTTAATTCTAAATTTATGAAATCAAACATGAATCAATATACTGACATGATTCAATTCAAGAACAATAAGGAACATATAATTAAATCTCAATGAAACTGAAGAACAAATTAAATTAAAATTAAATAACTAAAAAATTCATCCCAAAGTTCATCATATCCAAGTAGCATAAAGATTTAGTTCCTCATCCTAGAGGGTATAATATCAAAACTAAAGGAAAAATGAAAAACAAAAAGAAATATAATGAAATCCATAGTAATAATCTTTATGAAATTCAATATAGATCGATGAAAATCCAAATATATCTCCTTGCTTGTTCTTTGTTCTCTCTATGATCACTCTAGGTCGTTTGATCGCACCTCTCAGTCCTCTTTCTTGTCTCCTTCCATGTTTTGCCTTCCTAAAATCAAAGTTTATATTCTACGTTGAAATAAGTATGTGGTTTATGTACTAGATCATGTTCTTAAAAGAAACATAAAGTCCCATCTAGAGTGAATCAGTTTATAAATATGACCTAAAATGTTAACATAGGCCTATTTGCATTCAACATAAGTATGTATCTCTTGAAAACAGGCATATAACACATAAAAGCCATCAGCATGCCTCAAACTCTTCAAACAAGACCATGTAAGCTAAAATTTAGAAATAATATAGAACACCGATATGTACACAGGCATGTGTTAGGTCATGGTCATACTCTCTAGTGTCATAACTTAGTTAAAAATAGCTCCAAATTACTTTAAATTTGTCTGAATTCGTTCCTTTTACTCCAAATAAGTGAATTGCAACATGAAAATAAC
The DNA here is from genome assembly GCA_027568895.1 of Erythroxylum shatona. Lineage (NCBI taxonomy): Eukaryota > Viridiplantae > Streptophyta > Magnoliopsida > Malpighiales > Erythroxylaceae > Erythroxylum > Erythroxylum shatona. The sequence continues at coordinate 23,689 of JAOSBK010068269.1, forward strand.
TCTTCTAAATCCACCTCTCCTTTATCTTATCTTATCTATCGTACTTTAAATCGCAATGCCTTAAGAATCAAACCAAAATACAATTAGTAACAAACAATTATAGAATTAACACCCACAAGAAAACACCACAAATGATACTTTAACAATATTTATAAACTCAAATGTAATAGGATTTAGAACCCTCACACAAAAGATTCACTTAGTTCTCTCAAAGTTTTTAGTGCGAAATTTACTAAAACTCTTGAATCAATGCATAGAAGGAATCTTAACCATATGCCTATTAATAAGAAAACATCTTAGCTATAGGAAAAAATTAAAAGCTCTTCAAATCAAGTTCTAATGGGGCTTAGGCAAAGGTATGGTGGGAATTCATTTTAGGTTAATAAAAATGAATAAATTTATATATTAAATAAAGGTTTGTTTCAATCTGGCACAGATCCTCCAGTTAGAACATAAATAAGGTGAAAAATAAATCTTGAATACCATAAATATTTTGTCTCTCCCTTTTTCAAAATTATATTCATTTAAAAATCTATTTTTTCCTTTTTTGAATTGATCTTATTTTAGGATATTTTTATATTGATTATGTACAAGCATAGAATGAGAATGTATAAAAATTTGATAATTAACATATTAGAAGATATAATCTCGAATATATATGATTGCAGCTTACCCCATTCTTGATACTTCATCATCTAATTAGATTCTTACGCAATCCAGTAAATACAATTATTCAAGATGTAGAAGTAAACATTAGGCCAAAAAAATAAAAAATGGTCTATCGATATGTAATGTGGTAAAGGATAAAAATATAGTAAGGTAATATTATAGAAAAGGATCTAAAAAGGGTTTGATCTAGATGCCTTTTTCATCTTAATGCCTCTAGTCCGAAGATGTTGTCTTAATATTCATAATAAAAAAAAGTTGTAGAATCATCTAACTATATATGACAAACATACAATAAAAAAGTAGAGCATAATATAATAATGATAATCATTCAAAGGCTCACAAGCTCACAATTAAGCTTATATGTAAATAAATCTAATCACTTTCAACAAAATTAACTATCAAAGTAATCATTCATAGTAAATAAGAATCCATCTAATCATGCCTTCTTCCTCTCGTGTTTTAGTATAAATCAATTATTTAGAAAAAATCAAGATGTTTCAAGACAAGAATTACATGTTCAAAATTTTCATAAGGAAGAATAAACAAATAATAATTAAAATGTGCTTGATATATAATCAATTTTATAGTATAATCACAATATTCCTTTCCAAAACTTAAAGATATACATTATCCCCATTATAGCTAATAAATCATAGAAAATAATGAAAGATAATACATATGCAAAAAGATTAAGTGAACGGGTACTTCCCTGATTTATATATAAAATATCCACGCTATTAGCGTGAATTTTATCCAAATCATGTGTAATAATACTTGTAGAAAGAAAATAAAAGGGAATAGACATTAAACAATAGAAATAAAATAATTAAAAATAGAAATTGACTATATCTATTAAAAATCATGGTTTAGTATATCAATAATAAACTAGAAAAAGAAAAGGCAAAACAACATTAGTTTAACAAGCCCACTCCCTTATTGACTATCAAAACAAAAATTGAAACCATAAAATATAAATAGTAAAGAAATGATAAAAATAGCATATCATTGCTTTCTAAAATCCTGGACAATCTGAGTCACCATGGTAGTTAAAGAGTCCAAAATCTAGTCATCAGTCTCCTTATACTATATCCCACTAGGTGGATTAATCTGCTAGGCTAAAGGAATATAGGGCTCCTGAAAAGCTATGGCCACTGTCTTAATTAGGGTTGGAACCTCTATTATAGGATCATTTGACTATTAAGAGGGCCTTTGGTTCACAAAGTGTAATGGGATTGGGAATAGGAATGAATATAGTGAGGAATGGGTATGGATATAATCATTATAATAATGATGGTTAGTTAAGATGGAGGAATAATTACCATTACCTTTGATGGTGGTTGGTTTGTTAAAAATCTTGAAATATAAAATTTTGTTAAAATTTTGTCTTATATCAAATTTTAAATATATTTTAATTAATTATATTTTATACACCCTATTTATAATGACAAAATGTTTAAAATCAAGTATATTGCGGTATTTCATTTACAATAACTCTTTAAAAAAATACTCCAGTATTTTCTTGCATCAACATATCATTAGTAACATAACATTCTCAAAATATAGTTTAATAATCGAAAATATTGTACAATTCATCAACATAACCATAATATCCACCATTTCATTGCTATAGTAAAACCAAGTAACATAGTTTAATACAATTTACGTTCCTCTGATAAGGCAAATGATGTAAAATATCTATTGTATACACAATACCTTAACTAAAAGCCTTTAATTGATGCAAAATAACCAGGTTAACACTACAAACATTGTTCGCATCACAACTACAAAAACCAAACTAATACAAAATAACCTAGTTAAGCAACATCAATTACATCATAAGTTCATAATACTTACAAAAATATTAATATGCTTCCTTGAATGATTCATAGACTAGAAGATGGATAGAGGAATCCAAGTACAAAAGACTTTTTTGAATGACTTGGCAAAGTGAACAAAACCTGAACTTTGGCAAGATCATTATAGAATAATAGAGAAGCCTTACGACATCCATTTGAGATATGCCAATATTAAGAAGCTCACTCATGAGCTCTTGCATCTTCTCATCAGTTAGGTAATCAGATTTAGACTTCGCAATCAAAGCATTTGTAATAGCTACATATTGTGAGGCCATTTGTTCTCAAATAGACTCAAACTTAACAGTGAAATTGTCTAACCTTGACTCAATAGTATTCTGAAGTGTTACTAGTCTTTTTTTCTTGTAAAAACTTTCCTTTCTTGGTGACAAGTTTTTTTTGCCCTTTTATTCCATGGCTGCTTAAAGGAATAGTCGAGGATCCTTGTGTATCAGATACTATAAAAAGTTCATCTTCACTGTCCGATGAAGAACACACTGTCATATTCTTTGGGCTATTAGCCTTGGCACTTGCGTCAGCTATATCCTCAACTTTAAGTCCCGTCGCTTTATCGTTACCCCACACCATGTCCAGTTTTCGCAAATATGGAAATTAAAAGTTCCACATTCCAATTGCATTCTTGTGATTCTGTAAAAAAGAATTACAAGAAAAAGAAGATTAAAAACGTTATAACAAGAAAAATGTTATACTTACGATAAAAGAAACTACTAAAATAATAGTTTAATTAACTTTTGAGTTAGATGTCCTTACCAAGCACCATTCATCAAGCCATTGTTTCTCACAATTGATCTTATGCTCAACATCATCCCACTAACAGCTACTTTGCATACACATTTCAAAAATTGGATTGTACTTGTTTCTTAACCATTTAATCTTAGAGTCAATGTGGGGATCGACATCCTTATCAAAATTGGGAATCTTGCTCAGCAACATCTTGTGCACTTCAACCATATAATTATTCTTAAATCCCCCATCTACTTTCCATAAAGGATCACAAGCTAGTTCTTGCAAAACGTCGACCAAAGCTTCAACCTCATCATCCTTCCAATGTTGCTTATTCTTTCCCCTCCCACGAGCAGCCATAGCCATTCTTAATAAAAAAACGACAAAATAACAGTTATCAAAGAAATAAAATATAACAAAAATAACTTTGCTGAAAAATTTAAAGCATGCACATGTACTCTAATAAGTCACGAACACATAGTTAACCAAACAGAGATGTTCACATGGGTGCATTTCAAAAGCAATCCAATAACTGAAAGTTATATATTACTGATATTAAACAAACATAGATGTTCAACATTCAAGTACATTAATCGAAATCAAAACATTTCAACAATAATAATAAGCATATAAAACAAACATATCTTAAATTACTAATATACACCATTATCATTGGATCTATTCATCCATATATTATACATGTTGGTTGCCATATTATTCCTGAATGTCAACCACTCATCAGTTGGCCTAATTTGTGTAATGTATTCCATTTCATCATCTTCTTCACTCTCATCTTCCTCACTATTCTCTTCATCTTCAGTGATTGAATCTTATGGATCAAAGCTCATGAACTTGTGAATCAAGTTGTGCAAAAGGGAACAAGCCATTCTAATGCAAACTTAGGTTTCAATTGAGAAAAATGAAGGGGATGCAAGGATCTTCCATCTTCCTTTTAATCTAAAGCATCTCTTAGTAACATTCCTTAATTTGGAATGTTTCATATTAAAGTATTCCTCTGTTGTCTGGTCGATGGCCATCGAATTCTTTGAGATGATAGCGTTGTCCTCGATACGGAGCAAGAAATCCATTTACATTACAATATCCAGAGTCAAGCAAGTAATAACATCCTTCATAATTAAACAATAAGTTATAATTTAGCAGCATAAGTCAAAGTGAAACAAAATTGGGTATTGTAATAGAAATTTACCTCTAGGGACTCGTAGAGCATAAGGCCTTGAGATCGCATCTTGAAGCACACGACCATCGTGTGCAAAGCCCTCCCAACCAGGCAATACATATATGCATTGCATGTTTGGGCAATAAACACCGAAAACATTTGTTGAGGCAATACTTATATGCATTGCATGTTTGGGCAATAAACACCTAAAACATTTGTTGAAATACATCCTTTTCTTGTGCAATATCGAGGCTTATCTTCATTAAAAGGTGTAACTTTAATTAGTATCCCATCTAAGGCTCTTAGGCAACCCTACAAATTAAAACTAAAAGGTGATTTAGCACATAACAGTTATGATATTAATATTATAGGTTAATTATAATGTTCAATTACCTGAAAACATTTCCATCTCTCATCTTAACAATCTTGAGTAATAGGCTCTAGCTTCTTGAGCAAAATATGATGAAATCTTATAATTGCATGAAGAACTTGATGGAATTGCTGACTCACGGTTTCTTTAATACAAAAAAAAAGTAGGCTTATTGTCCTACTCTTTTTATTTTGAGCTAAAGTGTATATGAATAGTGCTACAACCTCTTCTACGGATGTGTTCCTAGTGTATTTTAAACCCCCAACATCTCTTACCATATCACACAATATACTAAAAGTTGCTCTATCCATACGAAGTTCACTAATGTAGGCATTACCATAATCTATGGTCATTCTAAACATTCTATCAATCCTTTTCTTCCTTTGCTTTAATTTCATAGACCTTATGAATGAGTGATAATTGATATTAAAGGAGCTCAAATTGATGAGAATTTGCATGAAGATAAAACTTTTATAAACGTTAACTAGAATGTTAAGAAGAGTCTTTAAAAGAGAATACTTTTATATATGTTGCTAAGTTACCTATGTTAATTAACAAATTAGTAATATACTTTTTAACAAAATGGTGTAATAGAGAAGAATATTAGAATCATCGGGAGAGTGACAAGGGAGCATAATGTTTGAAAAGGTAATACCTAAGAAGTTTTTGATAAAAAGAGTGATGAATATTTTAGTTTATTGGCTATATATACTACCCACCAAAACACTCGATGGTAGAACACCATATTTGATAGTTTAGTAAATATTGTGAATGGTGATAATATTGTGGAGATGACTCTTAACCACTTCATGAAGATGAAGAAGTTTTAGATAAGGGTCAAGATGAACTTGACATAAGATTTCAACTAGGGGAATAAGAAACTTTATTGAAATTTACGAATGAGCGTACTTAGTTGTTGTTACCTTAACTATATTCAATAAGGCAAAAACAAAGAATGGATAGGTTGCATCTATGAAATGGGAAATTTTCACTATAAATAAGAGTGAAACAACACCAATGGCAATAAAACAACACTATCCAAATTCCCAGTGTTTCACATTTCCAATCACAACTATAAAAAATAAAAGGACGTTCATGATAGAAAAGAAAAGGCTTAACCTAACTTAAGCAAAGGGATAAAACGTAAAGGATTGATTGATATAAATACCTAAATGAATGCCAAAATTGAGATTTCTTGATTGAAAGTTGCTCTACATCCGTAGTAAAATGGGACAACTACAAATCTAAAAACAAAAAATTCATAAACTTTTATAACAATAAATTAGAAAAGTTTGAAGGGTTCTCTTTGCACTCAAGTTCTTTCATACTAAATAAAGAAGAAACTAGTGGGTCTATTTAGATAATAAGTTTCCACAACTAGAGAAGGTCAGAATAAATATTTTGGTAATTGGTCTAAAGATAATCAAATAACACAGGTACTAATGTGCAATCTTTCTATCATTTTGTTATGTTCCTCTTTTCCTTTTCTGTTTTCATATCAAATCATAATTTCAATACTGCATGAACATGCAGATAATGATACGATTTCCAAATCGTGAAAGAAAAGAACAGAGTTTTTCTTGTTCAGACAAGATCAGAGCAATTTACATATACATAGATTCACCAGGAAAGCTTTCCTAGAAGAGTCTATGGAGTTGATCAGATGGGAATGACTCTCAAAGATGTTGGTTTCCATCCAAAGGCAACCCTTTTCGTGGAGCTTCTGTAATTGACTTATAGGCTATCGTATGAAATGCATCAAATTTACCAATTTAAACAAACCGAGAATCCCATATGCAGTATGTTTTTCACTGCCTTTTCAATCGCATCAATGTTCATCAGAATCTCAATTAGTAATGTTTCAATTTTATCAATTCAAACGTAGTACATGATAGGAATAAATTATAAATGATCAAGTAGGCTTTTAAATTATGGAAGGATAATAAACTAACATCATACATGAAATCATCATTAAAAAACTAGCTCCTGAAACGTTTTTAATATATAAACTAAGTTGCATTCTTCTATACTTTATGATTATGCCGGTCTTTTTGCCATATCCACCAATACGAACCAACATAGTTAAAGTCAAAGTTTGGCCTTGTCACTACACTAAAGAACTGCATGCATGGTGGATAAGACTATGACGTAAATGCCCAATATGACTACAACTTCAGCTACTTTTCTAACATGGAAAGAAGCAACGGATCTATCAATAGCACATACATTTTCTATACAATGATTCTCAGGCTGAAAACTTGGATAGAAAGAATGGAATTTCTTGTTCAAACCCATTTGCAATAAAGTGAAAGAACATAATCATTGTAAAGAGATAGGATTGGTGAGTGTACTCGTAGATATACTTTAGTTAAACACATTTTCCAAGTCTACCATTAGATTGCTCATTTTTTGAAGATGATGAATGTTGATTGATCATGAGTAAAAGCTTAGAATGTTGATATTTTGCTATGATTTTTGAAAGTCATTTATCTTTGTTTATGATTATATTGTCTTAGAAAATATGGAAATTGAGTAAATGTTTTTGCCCAAGGACAAACAAAAGCTAAGTGTGGGGGAAATTGATATGTGTTTAAATGTTGATATATTTAATTATTTACACTTAGCAATTAATGATATAAAAATGCTTAAGATACTCACTTTAATTTATATATGATTTTAGGTACAATTTGGAAGCAAAGAAATTAAAGTGAGTCAAAAGTACCCAATTTGGGACATTTTTCCAAAGATCAGTACTCATTTGTCTTCATGGAGTTGACAAAGAAAATTAAAAGACGAAAATTGGAAGATAAAGAAGAAGAAAAATTTTAATACAAATAATTGAAAAAAGGGGCAGCATGAAAACGCTGTATTGAAGCATCGTTGGTGCTTTATTCAAGCAGCGTTAACGCTGCGTGGAGGAGGGACGTAACGCACAGGAGAATAAAAAGCAACAACGAGAGGCAAAATAAATCAACTAGCACAGGCGCAGACGCGAGGAGCCAGGAAGGCTTGGCTGGGCTGTGGGTGTGGCGTGTTGGTGTGGAGGCTGCAACTCATCTGGGCACAGTGGAGAAGGCGCACAACATATGCGTGGAGAAGGATTTAAGGAGTTACAAAGTTAATTTGTCAAATCAGCTACAGTGAGGGAGGAACAGTGGAGCGCTACAGTACGCAAGCAGAGACAAAATAGTGGCTAAACAGTGAGGAGCAAAGAAGGGGTTTTCGGGTGGACATTAAATGGGGCTGAAATATTTTCTTTTCTGGAAAAGACCCAAAATTTGACCGCGCATCGTTACGCTAATCAGAATAAAATAACTAAACTACTACTATAGAGTGGCGAGTCTAGGTCGATCCCACAGAGAGTGTGTGCAAAGTTTATGAAATGAAATTAATCGGTGTTTAGGAAAAATGGGGGTTTTGGATTTTTAAAAAGAAAAGAAAATAAAACTAACTAATAAAAACAAATTAAAGAAAACATGCAAAAATAATAAAAGTGGGGGATTCGGTAGGGACCCGATTCTTTGGTTCAATCTCGGCCTATACCCTAATTAAGTATATTTTATTAATTTGTTGTTCTTTAACCTCTCCTAGCAATTATTAATCGTGGGTTAAAAATTAACCCGAGTTTTCCCTTAGGT
>JAOSBK010068307.1:0-15038 GCA_027568895.1 Erythroxylum shatona
ATACACAATTCAACCCCCCTTCTTGTGCATTTACCTATCGTATTTACAGTATTATATTAACGTGTGATTCACTTCACATACCACTCCCATAGATCATAAGCCCAAACATACTAGGGGATATTCGAGAACATACCCTACGGAAATGATACATTAGGACAATCAAATTAACTTAATCTGAATCGTCAAAAATATTATAAGCATTCAAAGAATTCATTTCTTCCTATTTCTTTCACAAACATATAAAGTCACATATGTCATTATAATTCAAAATCCACATATATATTACATAATAGTTGAGAGTTTAATCTTAGTAAAACAATGTGTAACATGATATGGGATGCTAATTCAAAGGACTCTAACTAGACTCCGCAGATTCAGCTGATCAGACTTTTGAACCATTTTCATCGCCAAAATGTAAGTGTTAAATTTCTACTAGATGACTTAGTAGCTAGAACTCCCCTGAATCTTAAAAAAATGATACAATTTTGATGAGTTTGTAAACTCAGTGAGTGAATTATCATCGATGCACCCACGCAGTCAAATCACAAAGACAAGTTGTATTATAATTTATTACACTTCAACAAGTACATCACTTAAGCCAGTATTATTGGCCCCTGGAATTTTTTTTCTCTAGTTAAGCATGATTTAGAAAGGATTTTAAGATGTTGATAGATTAATTTTTGGAGTTAATTTGTTATGACAAGGTTAGTAGGATTTTATGACATAGGTAAATTGATGAAATTGAAGTATTAAAGTATTGAGATGTTATAAGGGCAAATTGGGCATGAAACTTAAGGGTATAAGACATAAGACATTAGGCAAGGGGCAAAATGGACATTGCACACTTATTAAGGTTATAAAAAGAAGAAGAAGTTGTTGTCTTGCATTGGGAGAAGAAGAAAACGTGAGTGAGTGAAGATAGGAGAGAAAAATGTAGAGAAGAAAGAAGAAGAGAAGATCGTGAAAGAAGAGAAGAAGAAGAAGAAGAAGAAGAAGAAGAAGAGAAATCAACTTGTTCTAGGTAAGTTCTACCATCTTTTCTTCTTATTTGGATAGAAAAACAAAGGGATTAGAGAGAGGAATGGTTTTGTGTTGGAAGAATGAAGAGAAACCCGAGATGGATGTTTATGGATTTCTAAACTAGGTTAAGTTTTCTAATCTAGACAAACTTTGGGTATGGTTAAATGAAGCATTAATGACGATTGCTAGGGGTTAAATGACATAAAATGGTGTTTTTGTGTTTGATGAATGTGAATGATGAATAGATGATGTAAATGTCTTATTTTTGTATTTGTTAATGATGTTGAGTTGAAATGGAGTAGAGAATGAAGTGTAAATGAAGTAGAAAGGATGATTTTTGTATAAGATGGGTTATATATGAAAGGTGGGGAGTTAAAAATTGGAAAATGTAGCAAAAAATGTTCTCGGAGTTTGTTTCTGTAAAAGTTCACCGCGGCCAACTTTTTGGCTCGTCGCAGCCAACTTTCTAGCACTGAGCATGATTGATATTTTGGGCATAACTTTTTTTGTAGTTATCCAAATGAGATAACTTTTTATTTGGAGCAAACTGAAGACATCGGGCTATAATTTTCTGATGAAATGGAGTTCTAATTCAGTTTGTAAAGATTTCAATTTTTGAATGGAAGTTGAACATAGAATGTTGTTTTAGAATAAGAACAACCTAAAAATGTTTGAGGTATAACTTTTAGAGTACTAAACCAAATTGAATAATTTTAGTGTCATTAGAAACTTAAGACAATGGTGAACATTTTTGTAGAAGAAAGTGTTATCAAATTTCATCATTTAACTGATCTAAATGATCATGGAAAATTAACCCGAAGGTTGGGACTTTTGGAAAAGTTTGAGTATTTAGGATTTATCTTAATGGTTATGCTATGTATAAATCCTCAAATTGTATTCCTATTGAATGGAAAATTTTGTCATTGATAAAGGGAATCAAATAAGGTAAGAGGAGCAAGAGGAAGAACATCCTTAAACCAATTTCTTAACCAAGGAAATTCAAGGTGGGTTTTATGTTTATAATAGTATTAATGAGCCATAAATGTTTCCTTTAAAAGCAAGAGAATGAAATGATTTCAAATTGCTTCATAATTGTTGCATTATTTCTTTGAATGATTTGAGAAATTTCTATATGTTTGATATGTGAATTTGGTTGATGAAATGTGAGATATTTCATGTTCATGAACAATCGTGTTTCTGAAATATGCCTTTATGGCAAAATGTCAAGAAAAATCATGTTTTTGAAATGTGCCAATTGGGCAATCTACTTTCAAGTCATGAAATACATGTTATGTGGATTTGTCGTAGTCCGTTAAGTAAAGTCAAGTGCACTTTGACAAAAAGCTTCTCCCGCCTGCCCACTAGTGACATGGAGCTCCTTCACGGACTCCCATAAGTTCACGGCTACACAAAATCATTATGTGGGATTGCGTTAGTACGTTCTGTTCACAGCTATATAGGACCACCCTTCTGGGAAATATGTAGTACATTCTGTTTTGGATCTTCCCCAAACCATTTTTATGTGCTTATGTGCTTATGATATGTCAACAAATTAATGCATACATGATTTGCATTGTTGAGAATTTTAAGAAATAAGTGTTTTGTGATTTTAAAAGTGGAATGACTATGTTTATGAAAATGTTCAATGTAAATGAGCTTTATAAATGGCTTTGTTTGTTATCTGTTATAAACTTGTTACCCACAAGTTTTTAAACTCACCCCCCACCCTTTCGTCCCATATTCAGGTGAAGAAAATGAGATCGAGTGATCAAGAGTCAAGGCATCGTTTCGAGTCTTACATGTTTTGTTTTTTAAGCAAAATTTTGTAATCATGAGGCTTTAGTCGCATATCAAGGATTATTAGTTCAAGTATCGTATGTATTTTGGGATTTTAAGACATTGATGTATTGTGGTTTGAAATGTCATTACAGCTTTGTAAGAACTCTTATCTTTTGATGTTAATGAATTATGACTCATGTATGGATGATGTTGAGTGGAAGTATGAATTTGCGTATAGATAAGATTGAGTTGAAATTGGGTATACTTGAGAAAGCTATTGATTTGAGAAGAAGAATTTTGAACATGAATTATTGTACACATAAGTAAGATGTTATGGAAAAAGAAAGATAGGAATTTATCAAGGATGAGAATTAGTTGTAAGAAATGACCTAAATGAGTAAAGAATCGAGAGTATGATGAAATAATATTGGTAGTTGAATTGTCATGAAATGATACTGCATCAGAAGAAGTGAATTTGAGACAACTTAGACTGAAATTAAGGTTAGGAAAGATGGAAGGTATTTCGGTGTGGTAAATTGAGCATCTTCGTAGCGGCGAAATCAGGAGTTCGCCACGTTGAACTTTTCTCAAAGGATCATAGGAAATTACTTCAATATTTTCGCGGCGTAGAATTTGCTCCCAACGGTTCGTCGCGACGAACATTTTATTGCCGCGACGAAGTCCTCCACTGCAGGCGCTATAATTTTTTTATTGGAATAACCCTAAGGAGATTTTCATGGAACAAGCTCCTGTTTTCATGATTCAAGAGTTGGTCTCCGAAAATGGGGTCCAACAGCATATGCATGATGTGAATAATTGTAACGTGTTGAATGTGAAATGTGAAATGAATGATCAAGTGATATATGCTTAAGTGAATGTGTAATGTATGTAACTTGATCTAATGAATTGATGAATTGTACGTGTTATGTGATTGAGTGAGCCATCGAAGATGGTCACTCACTGAGTTCACAAAAACTTACCCAAAATTTTGCAATATTTTTTTAGGCTCAAAAGAGTACCCCATTAGGAAAATGGGAGTATAGCCACTGCATACCAGTGAAAGATAGAGGTCAGGATCAGTTCGTGTCTGCATTTGTATTTTCTTATTTTTGTATTGAATTGAGTCTTCTACAATTGTTGTAACTTGTGCATTTGAGTATTTCTGTTTGTAATAACTTTTTTGTAAATGACTTTGAAATGTAATGACATTATGACTACAAGTATTTTGTAATTGTAATGGGCCCAAATGCTATTGAAATTATGATGATTGTATTACTGTGATTGAAAATATTTATGAAATAAAAAAAGGGGGGCCCAATTTGATAAGTGATTTCCGCATACGATTGTGCTTCAAAAAAAATTTTATAAGGAAATTTTACTGACTGATTGTGTTAGCATGCCACTCTCGTGGGGCAAGTACTCGGATATCACTTAGGATGTCAGGTATGTATCTTGCGAAAGTGGGGTGCTACAGATAGCATCCATAGCCCTCTAATAAGTAGCTTTTGCATTATTCCAGACAAAAAGCATTTATGATCCGTTTGAATGTTCTTATTGATTCAAAACATCTAAAGCCCATTTTAGAGATATCATCCACAGCTATAAAAACTTGATTATAATCAGGAAAGTAATTCATAAAAAAACCAATATTTAAAAAATCGGACCAGATATCGAACCGATCAAGTAAAAGGTTTAAGGTTTAGAAGTTCAATCAATATTAAACTACTATAAAAAACCAGTTTATAATAAATAAGAAGTAAAAATTATAGAAAAAGTAAAATATAGTATAAAATAAAATACTTTATTAAAATAAAAATGTATTGATAATGTCTATTAATATGTAATAAACTAATAGTAAATATGATAATTTAAACTAAAATTGAATATAACATAAAATATAAAATTATTATTATCATTTATATTATCATTTATTTAAAAACTAATAAAAGTTGAAATATGTTTAAAGAAAGTGAAAAAAAGACTAACTTTATTTTAACTTTTTAAATATCCTTTAAACATAATTATTTATAGTTTAACTATTATATTTTAACACATTCTTAAATTTTCTTAAGCAAAATTACTTATATATATTAATTAATAATTCAAAATAATAATTAGTTTTTAACAATAATAATTTAAAATTTTTTAATCAAAGTATAAAGAGATAAATAAAGAACCTAAAATTTGATAAATACAATTTATTAGTAAGATTAAATAAATAAAAATGGTAATTTATTTTTAAAATAATAAAATTTAATTAAAATTTTTAATTAAAATATAAAGAGATGAATAAAAATATAATTTATTAATTAAATTGTATAAAAGAATTGAAAACAAAATTGAAAACTTTGGCACAAACAATTTACAACTCTAAAAGAAAAGAACAACTTCAATCAGTGCACTCCGTGTCTTATAAAGCATTAATTACATTATGAAGCAATTAATGCAAGTTCAAAACATTTATTGATTGGTGTGTAAAATTTGTTGGTTGACCTCACACTTTGATAGATTTTCAGACCATTTTACGAGTCTTTCAAGAATCGGCTGATTTTTGAGCTAGTTGTTTTTTCAAAAAATCGTTTAGTTTATTACTTAATCGACCTCTTCTTATAAGAGGTTATTAATTTAAACCATGCCGAAAATCAGGTCAGTTCATATTTATTCCGATTGAATCGACTGATTCGGTCCAGTTTTAAAAACATCGAAAAAAACAAGAATGCTTAGTTGTTGCATCAATTAAAAACTCAACAATCAGCATTATATACACATCTTTGGGAGTGGCAACATTCAAATCCTTCAAGTCAACACAAACTCTTAACTTACCTTTTTTCTTTACTACATGTATAACATTTGCTAGCCACTAAATATATATAGCCGATCTAATAAAGTCAACATTACAGAACTTTTCAATCTTTTCTTTAACTTCTAGCTCAACTTCTTTGTTCAATATCTAGGAGTTTGGCAGCATGGAAGAAATTTTGGATTTATAGGAAGTTTGTGTTCGATTAACTTTCTACTTAATCTTGGAACTTTTGTATAATCTCAAGTAAAATAATCTTTAAATTCCTTCATAAGTTTGACTAATTCCCTTCTTATTTTAGATTTGAACTTTTACTTATAAACACACTTAAAAATTCTACTGAATTACTAAAATTGATTTATTCTAGCAAATTTTGAATTTGACTTCCAAAGTCATCAATTTTTATAAGGGCATATTCCAAACCCTAACCTTCATCCCTTATTGAGAATTCTTCCTCCTCGAAAACAAACTCAACATGCTCAGACCCTTCTAACTCTTAAAAATTCTATATAATCTATTGTACTTGAAGCTTAACTTTTGTGGTTGCAACTACCACAACTTCTTTATTTATAAATATATCCATCAAGTTCCTATATGGTTAAAACCTTCATCGACTTATTAATAAGCATCATGGTCATTATCTTTTACCAATATTTCTATCTCTAGCTTTAATTTTTCTTCACTTTTATTTTTTGAACATTCTCCACGAGATATCTTATGAGTTTAAACTGGTGTCACTTGATCTTCGTAAAATATCCCCTTTAAAGCTTCCACTTTAAAACATAAACACAAAGAATTAGCCTAAATAATTTTCATGTAATCACCTTTCCACAAAAACAAAACTGATGAAGGGATTAAGGAATATAGTAATTGGAATGGATCCAACGTCTCCTAAATAAAACTTGATAACTTATGCACATGTCCATAAAAAAGAAAGCTACCAATGATGACTTCCCTTTATTGTAATAGTTGCAAGAAGAATCCCCCATGCCATAGTAGTCTCTAGTAAACGTGACCAAAGATACCTTTTTTAGGATCAAAATTGTATTGCATTTTAGTAGTAAGTGATTGTACCTTCCTTTTGACTTCAAGTGATTTTTGTTCTTGAGCAGGGAAAGCACAAGTTCTATGGATATTAACCTTAGCAATTATTGAGATATATAAACTTGTTTCAATAAAATACACTTACTAAACCCTTTTTTAATGTTCTTCTCTAAGAAGTTCTTCATATTCAGACACTTTTGTTGCTAATTCATAAAATTACAAAATTCTATACTTTGGAACTTCTTACAAAGTTCAATATCAAGGCCCCTTTAAGTTAGTTTCACGTACTCGGTCTTTGGAAATGCAATTCAACATTGACACCATATTCTCTTAAACTGAGCGATATATATGTCTCATTCTTGTCATTTTTTAAGTAACTCTAGATAATTCATCTATACTAACTTCAACTTTAGATTGAAAAAAACTAATAATGAAACAATCTTTCCATCTCTACCTATGAAAGGACATAATATATGGGCAATAAAGCATATCAAGAAAAAGGTACACCTGCCAAAGAGTTTGAAAATAGCCTGAGTCTGAAATTATGAAAAAATTTATAATTATCTAATTCACTTCACTAAATAATGAATCTAGCAACATGCTCGATATTTGATTGGCCATCTTCACTAAAATACAAAGAAAACTCCAAAATTTTGTAAATAGTGGTGTAAGGATTCTTGTGGTCAACATGCTCTAGTTAAAGTCATAAAATTTTAAATGGCCAATCTGTCTCAAGATAAGCCCATATAACTCTTGAATAACCTCTCTAACAACTCCCACATATAATTGAAACCTCATTGGTGAAGGAGCCATAGCAGTAACATGATTTTAGTTTATAGCCAAAAAGTTACCCCTAACTTGTAATTCGACCCATTAGCTTCAACTTCAAACCAAATTCCTATTTTCTAAGAGTTTGAGGTTTGACAATCTATCATTCATTCCTAAAATTAGCGTATGAAGGCGATACAAGAATATGTCTCTTTTCTAAGGAGGAACATATCTTTCTTCCATAGAGGAACAAACAAACCGATGACTTTACTTACCAACTTTATCGTATTTAGAGCAAGCTGCCCCCTAAGTCCTTCAAAATTTTCTCTTTGTAGAGAAGAAGAATGTTGCCTTGCTACCTATACAAAAATGGCAAAAAGTTTCTCCATCTTCTTTGTCAACATCTTAATTGCTTATATCATAAAGTCCAATTCAAAAATATCATTGAATAAACAACAACGTTTCTTATTGATAGTTCCCATAATTTTAATTTCTCACTAGTTGGAGACTTAACTAAAGGCGATGTTTTCTTCTCTAGATTTTTTAATCATTTGAGATACAAAACCTTCACTTCGTACTATAATAAGGACTTCTTCCTCCAAGTTTGAAAGACAACAACTTCTTTTTCATTCTTCCTATATGGCATCAAGGTACCATCTAGCATGCTAAATTATTGATCACTTTTACGATTAACTTAAAATCCAAGTCTCCTAGGGAGAATTCTCCCAAACTTGCTCCTGACTTTGTATCGACAATGTAAATGGGTTTTGGAAGGTTTTGGAAAACTAATATATCGTAATTCTACGTCACCAAAGAGTTAAAGAGTGTTGAAACAGAATTTAAGTAGAAAAGATCAATGTAGTAAAGAATAAAATATAAGATGCAAAAGCAAACTTGAGACAATGGTAAACTTTTTCCTAGTTTAAGTTATGTAATTTGTATTATTTCCTCTTTGTTTTGTTCTACTGGTGTGCTTCTTGTAACTATTCAACTTCTAACTATCTTCCAATTTTGGGTCACATCCAGATTAATTACCTTCCATATGTTCCTCACATTTTCAACTATCCTAACACCTAACTCGTGACTCCTAGACTTCTTTATTAATTTCAATACCCTAGAATTTTCTAGGCAATCTAGTTGACTTTTAGAAATTTTAAAAATTGCACCTTTTAATATTTGGGCCAAATAGGTCAAATTCTAGTTAGGCTATCAATAGGTACAAAGGCCAAGTAATACAAAACTTTAAAAGAGTAACTCTTTAGCTAAAAAATGTTATTATGTGTAAAAGGATAATTATAACCTTTTGATTTACATGGAGTATAAATTTTATATAGTAATAACTTAATTTTTAGGGAAAATTTTTTGAAAGGTAAAAAAATTCATTAAGCCATAAAAGGCAATTTATGTCTTTACAAAGCTTGATTTAGCAAAAGAAATATAATGCTCATATATGCAACTTTTGGGAAAAGCTAAGAAGTTAGAGATTCCATTGTCATCTTAAGAGAAAGCTCAGGTGTTCTTCAATATGATGGGCTACTAGGGTTTCCCTTATCTAACAATGAAGCTTGTGAAGTAGGACATACTTATTTGTTATAAACTTGTTAAACAATCTCTATTTTCTTTTTCTCCAAATGGCATACAATATACAATTGAGGCTTAAACTAAGGCATACTCTATCTCTCCCTATTGAGTTGAATTTATGATCAATCCATATCAAAATTTTGGTCCAATATGATCCTTCATAATATAAATTGAGGGTGTGTTGAATGCTTGCCCAAATAGAGGAGGTGAAACTATATTTGAAGTATAAATGTTCTATACTTTTGAGTTCAGTCACACATAATTCACATAACTTGTCATTAGTCTTCAGCCTACCTCTAGCTGCAGGATAAGTAATGAAAGAGGTTTTAGGGTTTATGGATGTTTTCCACACAATATTGTACCAATGAATGAAAAGATTATGAGGCTTAAAAGTTTTGATGCATGACGAGTTTGAGTAGTCTCCATTATTGCTTAAAGACCAAAAAAGCTTATCCAGTGTATGTGGTTAGGTTGATAGCTAGGAAACTAACTCTAGAGCCTATCAACACCCTTACCTTAAAAGTGTTAAGAATAGTGATTAATCACACTGTTAACTCTTGATTGAAGTGGGATTCTTGAAAAGAGAGGAAGGACATCTTCCCTGAGGTTAAGAGGACTATGTGAAGCCCAATTGTCAAACCAGAACCATGCTCCTTCATTCCCTATCAACATTTTGATGAAAGGGTAGACAATAAGCTTGTTTTTTAGGAGCTGCATGAAAGGTCAGGAAAACTCTTTTCTTTCAAGAATTTGCCATAAGCTAGTTTCCCTGAGGTAATACTCATCGATCCATTTACTCTAAAGTGATTCTTTATCCTTGAACAATCTCCACATTCTTTTTGCTACTTGTATAGTTTAAAAAGTGTGAATTAGAATGAGACCAAGCCCTCCTTTCTTCTAACAAAGTTGTTCTCATTTGATTTTAACACCCTTAGCATTGTCAATTTTGCCTGACTATAGGAAGTTTATGATGCATTTCTCTATCTCCTTAATGATTCTTCTGGGTAGAAGAAGATGAGTACTCCAATGTATATGAAGGTTGTTCAAAACAGAAATGATTATCAGAACTCTACCTGTTTGAGACAAATATCAGAATATTATATGACATAAATTGCACAAAAAACCTAAACTTTTTGATAACTATCGATTTCTAGTAAGAGAAAACATATTAGTAATTTTTCATATTTAACAAGAATTCATAAGAAGGCACCCTTTTGTGCGTAGGTGTTAGACAAAAAGATTAAAAGCAAAAATTTTAAACAAGCAAGGCTTTGAATTCAATCTTTACATTTTCTACAGATATTATAACACAAAGTAGGCAAGGAAATTCTCACTATTTTTTAAAATTTGGCACATAAAATTAGTAAGTTTAGAAAATTTTATTGATTTTGGAAATTGTAATAAATAGTTTGAAAACCAATGAAGTCTAAAAACATATCTTCTATACAAGTTATGAAATATTAATCATCTCACCAAATACGATCAAAACAATAATTTTTTAATCTAACTTAAAATTATTTAATCTTTTATTTTATAACTAGGTCAAACATATACTTAAGGAATTTTGTTATATTTGTCATCTTTTTATGAATGTGATTTTTGGTATATTTATTGAGTATAACATAATTATTTATTGGACACCTGATGATAAACTTCAAATTTACTAATTAGTTTAGGTTTTTTTTTTCTTATTACCTTATAATCCTATATATAAATAATTTATAAAAGATTAAATCTATAACATAAATTAGGAAGGGCTACAAAAGAAGAGCATAAGTTTTTCTCCATTTCATAGGCATTACATAAAGGTAATTTAATAAGGTTCAATGATAATTATATCTTCTAATTTAAGTATTTTTAATATTATTTTATTATTTATGTATGATTTGATAAGGTGAAAAGAAACGGGCTTGCATCCATCACCCGAGATTGGGAGGCGTATAAGAGGAGATTAGATTATCTGTTTCATTAAATCTCATCCATAAATTCATGTAAGACCCACGTAAATGTGTGGATAAAATTAACTTAAACAAGATTAGAACATCTTTGCAGGCAGAGATGCTTTAGTTTGGTACGGAAGTCTAGGCCTTGTTACATTATCAAAAACGATTCTCAGCAGCTAATATCTTTACTCTTACATTTAGAATATTATTGAATAATCTTATAATTCGTTCCTATTTGCGGCTAGCTTTTTGAGGTCAATTTGCAATTCTGAAAGAGACATTAAGTAGGTGAAGAACCTAATCTCCCAGGTTTTGTTGCAAGCATAATTAACGTTATATGGTTGTTGGATTGTGTAACAACCCAGATCACCCGCTTACAGATATTGTCCGCTTTGGGTCTTGGCCCAGACAAGCCCTCACGGTTTTGCTTTTCCCATGGCCTTCCCTGTAGGTCACCCATCCTAGAGCTACTCTCGCTCAGGCACATTTAACCTCAGAATTCTGATGGGATCCCGTGCGTTAGGCCATGAAAAACGAGTCTATAAACGAGGCCTAGCCATCTACCGGTCCAACCGGCCCGAGTACTGGCTCTGATACCACCTGTAACAGCCCAGATCACCCGCTTTCAGATATTGTCCGCTTTGGGCCTTAGGAGTCGAGTCTAGGTGTCGAAAGTCTTTAGTCGAGAAGTTGAGTCTTGGATCGTTAAGTTGACGTCCTTAACGGTCGGATGATTTTAACCTCGATTGGAGTACTTATTGACATTCATTGGGATGTTTGGGATAGAGGATAAGCCAGGCTTAGCCGATTTATTTTGTTAAACAATGTCTTTTCTTTGATTTTATAGTGATAGCATGGTTGGCCAAGGAAGGGGAAGGCGTCGCAACGTGAGATCTTTGTGACCCGAGCTGGAGGAACATAGCATAGAAGTAGTCGCAGAACCAGCAGTAGCTAGCTCTTCGACTCATAGGCAATCTCACACCGTAACACCATCAGTAGTAGCACAACCGGATTTACTACCAGTGCCGAAAGAAGCTCTGCAGCAGGTGATGACATGGTGGGCACAGTACACTGCGCAGCAGCAGCCTGGTGCTGGAGCGCCACAGATGCCACCTCAAGTACCGCCACCACCACAGTCAGTAGCGATACCTAGTCATACACCAGGGCCACACCCGATGCTTGAAATTTCAGGTTATATCAAAGAGGCAAGGAACCTCGGGTGTAATACTTTTGATGGGCGCGGTGGTGTTACAGAGGCCAAATCCTGGATGAGGCGAACCGCAGAGACATTTCATGATATGAGAATGCCTGATGAGATGAAGCTGAAGGTTGTCATCCGATTGCTAGAAGGTGATGCTAGAGTTTGGTGGGAAAATGTCCAAGGAAGCTACCATAATCAAATGACCTAGAGAGATTTTATTAGTGAGTTCAACGAACAATACTACACCAGATTTGATCAAGATCAGAAGAATGAGATAGAGTTGAGGGAGCTTG
This sequence comes from Erythroxylum shatona, assembly GCA_027568895.1. NCBI lineage: Eukaryota > Viridiplantae > Streptophyta > Magnoliopsida > Malpighiales > Erythroxylaceae > Erythroxylum > Erythroxylum shatona. The sequence continues at coordinate 12,430 of JAOSBK010068307.1, forward strand.
CCACTTATGTCCCTGAATATGTGGCTGATGAAGAGAATCTGTGTGTTCGGTTTGAGACAGGATTGCATTTGGCTATCTAGGAGAGGATGACAGTTGCCTCAACTAATACATTCAAGGAGATGGTACAGTCGGCTAAGAGAGTTGAGAAGTTGGTGAAAGAGCATGGGAGACAGTGGGAAGAAAGGAATCAAAAAAGGAAGGGAGGAGGTTCTTTCAGCCATCAGCCTAAGAGGAGTCGTCGTGATAGTTCAACTCCAAGGAGTATTGAGGGCGCTACATCATCAGCTACCCACTTGCGGTTACCACGACCAAGTGGTCAGAGCACTGCCCCTATTACTAGCTCTACTTCTCGAGCTCGATCATATCAGTCTGAACAGTGTAGAAACTATAGAAAGGTACATGCAAGCAGGTGTACAAAGCTGAGAAAGTATTTTTAGTATGGAGAGACAGGGCATTTGAGGAGAGATTGTCCACAGTAGATTTGGACTTCGGCTCAGGGAGGAGATAGCTCAGTGCAGTCGGTGAGATACCAAGGGGAGATTGTCAAAGCAGGTGCTCAGTCTTCTGGATCTACATAGAGGACTAGTGTAGGCAGTAGTGCACCACCAGCTGGTCAGCAACGTCTAGCTACGCAAGCATAAACACGAGTTTATCCAATGACGGAGGAGGACATTTGAGCAAATCCAGACACGATTATAGGTATGTTTCAGGATGAATATTTCTTTGTTGTGTATTGTTATATTTTAAGGCTTACTTGTATAGTATCTGTAAATTCTTAAATAGTGTGAATGTTAACCTATAGTGTTATAAGGTGTTATGTGTGTTTTGGGTAAAGACGCTAAAGTGTTGATCGACACTGGAGCGCAAAGGTCTTTTATCAGTATGACCTTTGTTAAAGATATTCGTCATCCCCGGGAGTCGTTAGATTCTCCTCTTATTGTGGTCACTCCTCTTGGAGAGCAAGTGGCTTGCGATGAAGTATATACTGCTTGTGAGATAAAGATCAGTGATGTTATGTTATAGGTAGATTTTATTCCCCTCGATCTCCAGGATTTCTAGGTGATTTTGAGGATTGACTGGTTAGAAAGGTATCGCACTAGGGTTGACTGTTTTAAGAAAGAAGTGGAGTTTGAACCTCAAGATGGAGTTTTGATTAAATTTACTGGTGACCGACGGGTACTCCTGAGTTGTTTGATATCGGTGATCAAGGCCAACAGGTTGATTCATCAGGGATGCTAAGCATTCCTTGCACATGTAATTGACACTTTAGAAAAAAGGGTTGAACTGGGAGGTGTCCCCATTGTATGTGAGTTCCCTGATGTTTTTTCGAAGGAGTTGCCTGGATTGCCACTTGATCAGGAATTTGATTTCACTATTGACTTGGTCCTGGGGACAACCCCAATATCTATACCACCATATCGTATGGCACTAGTAAAATTGAAAGAGTTGAAGATTCAACTACAAGAGTTGTTGGACAAGGGTTTCATCAGACCAAGTCATTCACCGTGGGGAGCACCAGTATCGTTTTTCAAGAAGAAGGACGGGACCCTTCGCTTATGTGTTGATTATCGACAATTAAATAGGATCACCGTCAAGAATAAATACCCACTTCCCAGGGTTGATGATTTATTTGATCAGTTAGGAGGGGCTACAGTATTCTTAAAGATAGATCTGAGGTCCGGGTACCATTAGTTGAAGATTGATGAGAAAGATGTGCACAAGACTACTTTCAGGATGAGGTATAGACATTATGAATTTTTAGTGATGCCGTTCGGATTGACAAATGCACCAGCAGTATTTATGGATTTCATGAACAGGGTGTTCCATCCCTATTTAGATCAGTTTATCATAGTCTTCATTAATGATATTCTGATATATTCTAAGAATAAAGAGGAGCATGCTAGACATTTATGGATTGTGCTGTAAATACTTCACGAAAGGCAGTTGTATGTGAAGTTTTCAAAGTGTGAATTTTGGCTGAGGGAGATAGGATTCCTTGGGCATGTTGTATCAGGGAAAGGTATTTTTGTAAACCCAAAGAAAGTTGAAGCTATACTTGAATGAGAACAACCCAAGAGTGTCACAGAAGTCCATAGTTTTCTAGGGTTAAATAGTTATTATCGGAGATTTGTTAAGGGTTTCTCAATGCTTGCAGCCCCTTTATCGAGGCTTACTTGGAAGGGAATAAAATTTTAATGGGACAATAAATGCGAGGTGAGTTTTTAAGAGCTGAAGGAATGGCTGACATTTGCACCAGTACTGGCTTTACCTACCCAAGGGGTTGGGTATGAGGTATACAGTGATGTCAATTGCTAGGGACTTGGCTGTGTACTTATGCAAGTCGGGTGAATGATCGCATATGCTTCTAGACAACTGAAAAAACCCGAGCTAAATTATCGCACACATGATTTAGAGCTTCCAGCGATAGTTTTTGCACTCAAGATTTAGAGACACTATCTTTATGGGGAGACTTGTATATACACCGACCACAAAAGTCTGAAGTATCTAATGACACAAAAGGAGCTAAATCTTAGACAAAGGAGATGGTTGGAATTGATTAAGGATTATGATTTAATAATCGACTACCATCTGGGGAAAGCAAATGTGGT
>JAOSBK010068449.1:0-15023 GCA_027568895.1 Erythroxylum shatona
ATCATCTGTCAACTTAAATGAGTTTGAAAAAGGGGGGGGGGGGTGATTCGATTTAGAACAAATTATATGGATGGAACTGAAAATCTGTATATACAAATGGTTTATGATGCAGCTAGTTATACTTTTGAGAAAAATAGGAGAAATATTTAAGAAGAACCTAACCCATATGCAAAACAATTTTTTGACTTACTACAGTCAGCTGACTAAAAATTATGGCCAAAGTATGAGACAATGACCCAATTGTCTTCAATTGCTCGAATATTGAACATAAAGTTTGAAGAGCATATTTCGAACCGTAGTTTTGATAAAATTCTTGAATGATATAATGGATCATTGTCTCCTGATCATATAATGGTTGATTGTTTTTACATTATAAAGAAACTTATTAGGGGTCTTGGTTTGCCTGTTAAAAAGATTGATTGTTGCAAATTGGGATGTATGTTATATTGAGGAAATGATGTGGAATTACAAGAGTGCAAATTTTGTGGTCAATCTAGGTTCAATCGTAGAAAGCGTTATATGAAACAGAAATTAGTACCCTAAAAGTGGATGTATTATTTTATGCTAACTTCAAGACTTCAAAGACTATAAGCTTATGATATTACTTCATCTCACATGAGATGACATGATGAACATAAATAGGAAGATGGAATAATAAGTCATCCATTAGATGCACTGGCATGGAAACATTTCAGTGACACCCTTCTTGAGTTTACAGCTGAAAGTTGAAATGTTAGGTTGGGATTGTCGACGGATGGATTCCAATCTTTTGGTCAATCTGGCCAGCAATATTCATCATGGTCAATCATAACTACTCCTTATAATTTTCCTTCATGGATGTGTATGAAAGACACATATATTTTCTTGATAGTGATTATGCCAGGACCTACAAATCTAAAGCATAAAATAGATATATTCTTATAACCATTGACATCTGAATTGTAGCATCTTTGGGAATATGATGTTCAAACATATGATGTGTCTCTGAAATAGAATTTTGTATTGAGAGCGACTTTGATGTAGACCATTAGTGATTTTCAGGCATATGCCATACTGTCTGGATGGAGCACAGTTGAAAAATTGGCTTGTTCTTATTGTGACAATGATTCTGATGCGTTTTATCTTCTAAACGGGGGCAAAATATGTTGGTTTGATAATCACAGAAAGTTTCTTCCTCCAGATCATCCATTTAGATGCAATAAACAAAAGTTCATTAAGAATAGGCTGGTAAGAATGCCTCCTCCCCCTCGCAGAGTTGGTGAAGAGATTTTATAGGAGGTTCAGGAATTAAGCTTGCTGAAAGTTACAGAATTTGAAGCTGATGAAATAAATACAAGCATTAGTAAAAACTTTGGTTAGAGAAAACGAAGCATCTTTTGGGATTTGTCATATTGGAAAACTAATTTGATACGTTGTAATATAGATTTGATGCATATTGGAAAAAATATTTTTTGGCAATTTGTTCAATACCATAATGAACATTGAAAGGAGCACAAATGACAATACAAAATCATGAGCTGATTTGCAACTTTTTTGTAGAAGGAAAGAGTTACATAAAGATGTTTTCATTAGTAAATATCCAAAAGCATATTATACTTTGGACAAATACCAAAAGGAAATGTTGTGTGAATGGTTGAAAAGTGTAAAGTTTTCCGATGGTTATGCTTCAATCTTGACAAGGTGTGTGGACATGAGTAAGTACAAATTAATTGGGATGAAAAGTCATGATTGTCATATGTTATAAAAAGTCATGATTGTCATATGTTTATGTAAAAGTTAATTCCAATTATATTTCGGGAGTTGCTACCAAATACGGTTTGGGAAGTAATAAAGGAAATAAGTTTGTTTTTCAAAAGTTTAATATCATCTGAAATCAAGTTAGCTGAAATGGAAAAACTAGAAAGGAAAATTTCAGTAATTTTGTGCAAGTTAGAAGGGATTTTTCCTCCAAGGTTATTTGACTGTATGAAGTATCCAACAGTGCATTTAGCAAACGAGGCAAAACTAGCCTGTCCAATTCAATATCGATGGATGTATCTGCTTAAGAGATAATTCAAACTCAAATTCAAATTATTGTAATTGAAGTAATAACGTTTTAACTAGTAAATTGTAATAACCATATTCTCTAATATAGTTATTTGCATCACTTAAAGAAAAATGTCAAAAACAAGGATAGAGTTGAAGGTTTGATATGTAAAGCATATTTAATGGAGGAAGCTAGTACATTTTGTTTACATTATTTTGAGCCATATGTTTACACAAGAGAAAGAAAAGTTCCTCGTAATGATGATGAGAAACGAGTGATGTTGATGATAACTTATCAATTTTCTTATATCCTAGATGAACATATGAACGTGCAATAAGAAGAATGTTAACAGAGGAAGAAATTGAGGCTGCCCATGGTTACATTTCATCGAGGAACTATTATAAAGTTATGGAAAAGGAAATTGATGCATTAAAACAAATTTAGACTTAAGAGTTCATTGTAAATCCAAGAAATTGTAATCTTATTTCTTACAAATGGGTTTATAAGAAAAAATGTTACACAAATGGATCAATTGAAAAGCCAAAGACTTATATGGTAGCTCCAGAGTTATCTCAACAATATAGACTAGAGTATGATGAAACAATCAATCCAATTACAAAGCTTACATATGTTAAATCTTACTATAAGTTACACTTATAGCTGGCAAAGGCTATAACTTATGATAGATGGATACTAAGGATGTGTTTCTACAAAGAAGTTAGTTTGAGAATTTTACATGAATCAATCGATGGGATTTCAAAGTCAAGATCATATTGAATATGGGTTTGGTATAGTTAGATTATGAATTTCTTACTCATAATGGTAATTCGACAACATCTACCAACTTTAATTTGTTTGTTAAAGCTAATGGAGAGAAGCAAGCTACTATGTTAGTTTAGGTGATGATTTAATCATGACATGATATTGTGAACAAGAAATTCTCTAAAAAATGAGAACTTATTAGCTTGCTTTCATACAAAAGAACTCTATATGTTGATAGTACTTAAGAAATAATCTTTCTCCATTAGTTAAAGTATTCAAGATATATGTTGAAGAAGTTTGGAATGCTTGATTGCAGGCCAATTATCAACTCTAATTGAGGCAAATATCAAAATGTATGCTCATAAAGGGAGAGACTTGGATGATCTAGTGATGTATCAATAATCAGTGGGAACTTTAATCTACCTAACTCTAACAAAACTTGATATTTCCTATATAATTGGTGTAACGAGTTAGTACGTACAAAATCCAAAGAAGTCTTATATAAAAGCAGGGCAACAAGTTTTGAGATATGTGAAGAGTATGATTTACTATACTATTATGTATAAGAAAGATGGAGATTGCAAGTTGGTTATTAAGATGTTGACTATGCAGATGATTATAATACTCGACGTTTAACTAAAAGTTATGTTTTTATGTAATAATCAATACTAACTTTTAGGTGCACTAAAAGACACCAAACTGTATTTTATCTACAATTGAGGCAAAATATTAGGCAATAACAATGGAAAATCAAAAAATTACTAGGTTTATACAATTGTTAAAAGATATATTCCAATTAATACATTAAGTAGTTTCATTATATTTTAACAAAAGTCGACAATATACTTAACAGAGAATCCAACTTTTCATGTGAGAACTAGACATAAGATAATTTGTTATCATTTTATCAAAGCAAAAGTTATGTAAGAATGAAGTTGAGTTCAAGCATGTTAAGACAAAAAGCCATGTAGCTAATTTATTCATAAAAGGGTTTATTGTAATAAGTTTGAGAACTTTTATCATTAACTCAACAAGGTGAGAAGAATAGGAGCTGATATTGATTAAGGATAATACTTGTGCCCTAGCTCAGTATGACCTGACTTGAAGTCAATGTGTTTGACTCGAATTGATCAGGTTTACGACCAGACTTAGATTTTTTTTAATTTTTTTTAAGCTTTGGACTGAGCTCAGGCTTAAGCTGACCGTCTCGAACTAGCTTGAAGTCATAATAAATCAAATAAAAATAACATAATTTTTAAATTTAAAATTTAAAATATAAAGAAGACAATCGAGCTTGACCTAAGCTTAGTTAGGCCTCATACTGCCTACGCCTGATTAGGTTATGAGTTGTAGGAAGATTCATGTCACATCAAAAAAGCAATCTAAAATGAGTTTAGAAGTGAATCACTCACTAATAGTTCTAATTTAAAAATGGTGTATCCAATGTAGTGTTGCACTAAATATTCAGGTTAGTTTCACTTCTAGAAATGCAATTTTTAGAATTATATTACAAGTTTTGAAGTCGATAAAATAGCTCAATTATAACAAGCCTGCTAATAGATAAAAGCTAGTAAAGGCTATTGTGTAAAAAATAGTTAAAATGATTGTTATTAGTTATTTGTTAGTTTATCACCTATTAGTTAAACTTTCTTGAAACGTGCACATATAAAGTTTAATTGATGAAGATATAAAAAATGAAAATGGACCATATTAACTCTAACTTTCTTGAAATGTGTATGTAGCACCCTACTCCTGCAAGATGCGTGCCCGACATCCTAAGTGATATTCGAGTCTGTGTCCCGTGAGGGTGGCGTGCTAGCGCACTCAAACAGTTAAAAACTTAGTACAATTTTTTTTGAAACCACAAACATAATATGCGGGAAACCACAACCAAATCGGGGCCACTTTCATTCATAAACATTTTCAATCAATATAATACAATCAATAGAATTTCAATAACCAATTGGGGCCCATTATAAATACAAAACACTTTAGTTATAATGTCTTCACATTCCACCATAAAAACCATTGTATACATATTATACAAAAATTTCGGAACACATTATTTTACAGAAATCGTGGAATACAAATTTATACAAAAAATAGGAAAACACTAATGTAGACACGAACTGATTTTGACCTCTATCCCTTACTCGAATGCTGTAGGGATACTCCCGTTTGCCTAATGGGGTATTCTTCTGATCCTGAAAAATATTTGTAAATTTTGGGTGAATTTTGCAAACTCAATGAGTGACTATCATCGATCTCTCACCCAGTCATATAACATATAAATCACCTTCACAGCATTTCACATTTTGCAATCAATACAATTTAATCATTCGTATTATGCATATGCAGTGTGCATGAGACTTACTTTCCATTTATTACTTTGTTGTGACCGAGTTCCTAAACTGTCCCATATAGGGCTCATTGATAACTGTCCCATATAAGGCTCATTAAACGTTGAGTCTGAGGATCTAAATCACTTTTAAGCTCGAGGCTCTTTTCACTCGTTGAGCTTTAAGCTCTAATCGGTGACTGCTCTAGTCACAACTGTCATTATGTCTCATGCATTCATGAAATGAAATGCATCAATCACATTTGCATGATCCCATTCAATCACATTCCCACATCATCGGACCTTAGTCCGACATTCATCATTAAGTTGAGAATCACATTTTCACTTACATGTAAATGCTCATTCAAAATACATTTATCATCAAATTATGTACACTTAGTTAATCTCATTCACTTACAAACAACACGTCAATATCTCAACCAAGCATCACAATCATCGGACCTCCTGTCCGGAAACTAACATAATCAATCACATTCATATAGACATTCAGTAGTCAATCAATACCAAAATTCACACAAAATAAATAATGAAATGAGATCATCAAGGTCTACTCACAATACGCTCCCGATTAGCATTTGCTTCCAAATTTTAGGAACTCCTGAATGTGGATATTTAACCTGCACATCCCATTTATGCAAGATACATAGACATCACAATTTCTACAATCATAAGTGTTTAATAATGCACATGCTTGAAATAAAATATGTACAATGCATGTTCATGACAGTCCCAGGTATTTTTACCATTAATTTCATCACAAAGTCATTCTCATATCAAAACTCATATAAGTATAGTTTATACTGAGGTTTATTCCTCACTAAAACTATTAAAATCTCCATTCCTTTCTTGTTGACTCACTTCAGAATTTTTCCAAGTCATACTTTAGGGTCTACTATTCACATTCAATCAGAAAGTAAAACTAATGTAATTTGGTCACACTATCTTTTAGAAAAGTGTTCCTCTATGTCTTATCTTTCCATTGACACCAAAATTACTCAATTTAGTTCAATAATTTGGAAGATATGCCACAAACATTTTTAGGTTGTTCATATTGAAAAACAGTATGCTATACACTACTTCCATCTAGAAATTAAACATCTTAAAGACTGAATCACAATTCGACTTCTTCATATGATTTATATTGCTATTTCTCTAGTTTACTCCAAATTAAAAATCATCTCATTTGAAATCCTACAGATCAATATATCATCAAAATACTGGAACATGTTCAGTAAAATATCCAATTCATGCTCTTCCAACTGATACCCTTATTTTTATTCGATCAATCCTTTTTGAGTCAAAACTAAAAGATATAAATTTTTATGGAGAGATAGAGGAATGTGTTATGAATCCAATGCTTCAAAAATTAGGTCATTTGAAGGTCGGATGACAAAGTTATGGCCAAAATAGTGGAACACGTTTAGGCTGAGGGAAGGACTTGCGGGTCGTAATCGTGCTGCGACTTACGCGCGTGGCCTCCAAGTCACGATCGCGACTTTCACGATCCATCGGCAGAGTCGTGATCGCGACTTGCCTCCTCCTCCCTTTTCTCTTCTTCTTCAGACCTGTTTAGTAAAAATGGCATAACTTTCACTACAAATGTTGGATTAAGGTCATTCAAAGACCGTTTCGAAGAGGACTTCTAGATCTACAATTTCTGTGAAGACCTCCAAAACAATTTTTGCCACTATAAGGGTCAAATTTTCAGAATGATATAGCTGTCCCGAATGTCCCTCCTATACAATATTATAAACTTCTAATGGTCATATCTCTCCACTCCAATGTCCAAAAATTCTATATTTTATATCAATAGAAAGCTTAAAGAAAGATCTACAACTTCTATAAAGACAACTTTGTCAAAAACTCTCTATGTCAATACAGAAAACTCATGGAATTTTCAAATCAAAATTTTAACTCTTTACTTACAACATTCAATTCCTCATGTTTAGTCTATCATTTCTAGTTTAATATTCATCATTTATCCATTATTCTAACTCCATTTAAACTCAATATCATTCATAAACAAATTATAGCCCATGATTGATCATAAACATTAATAACAGAACGTACTTATATATATACACATTCATCATCAACTTTCTACACTCAATACTCAACTTCAAGTTAAAATTAGAAACTCTTAAACACAGAATTTGAATTCGAAGTCTTCATGAAAAATGTACCCTTATGTCTCTAATTTAACCCAAATTAACAGCCATCTCATTTGGATAACTATAGAACAAGTTATGGCTAAATTACAGAAGCATATCTAGTGGAATTATTACAGCTAACATATTCCAGCCACTTTAAACACCATTATCTTTTATCTCTAAACTTTCATTCTAGTTCTTCTCTTTTCAAGACACTATACTTGCCTTCTCTTTAACTTCCATACCCAATCTAATATATTCCTAAAACAACCAATAATCCACGTTTTTATCCATCAAAAATAGAACATAAAAATATCCATTCATCATTCAAATTTTTTGCACTCATCCTAACCCCTTGAAGATGATCACTCACCCTCAAAACATCTTTATAACAACTTATAAATCATTAATCATCATATATATACAAAATAAGAAATTTACCTAAGCATTTCATAACCCACGTTCATCATACATAAAACACTATTATATGTTATTTAACCTTTAACAACCATCATAAATGCTTCATTTAACTTTGCCCATGTTATTTAAAGCATAACTTACTTGATTTAGCTTTCAAAGCTCCTTCAATTCACTAAGAAACTCTAGCTCTTCCACATACACGATCATCATAAATGGAGGTGAAGTAGGTTAGGTTTTCTATTGGTAAGATGATGATGATAACAAAAATGGAAGTAGCAAGTGAAGGATAAGAGCAAGGTTCAACATTAAAGCTTAGGAGAAGAGGGTATCGAAGATGGAGAGAGAGCAAATGAAGAAAAAGTGAAGAGGATGAAGGAATGTAGCATATGTCATGAGTGGTTTCGTGGCTTATACATGTGGTGTGGCAAGTGACATGTTACTTCCCCATGGTTCCATTTGATTCACTTTAATAACTAGTCCATTTTATCTCCAATTTCTACTCCAGTTGTCTCCCAATTTTCAATGACACTTGTCATTAAATCCCAATGCCATATATGAAAATTTCCATTGCCATTCAACTCTTATTTCTACTACTATTTATCAATTGTTCTACTACTTGATATTTTTCCTAGTCCAAAAATACCCTTAAATTTCCTAAAATTTCCAAAATTTCACCAAAATTTCTGAGTAAATAAGTATACTCCCCAAATCAATTTTTCATATATAAAATCCCCAATTCCATATATAATCACATTTATAAACAATTATACCTGAAAAATGTCAAATAAGTGCATGAACAGTCATTTTAATGTGCACGAAATTCAAATTTATGTGCGTGTATGCTACATTATGTATGAGTATGAAATGCATTTTTCTTAATCTCTCTTTGATCTCATATGTACTAAATTTTTAGGGTTCTAACTCTTATTATGGAAATGGGATGTTACATTTCTCATCTCTTTAATAAATTTCGTCCCCGAAATTCTTGTCTGATTGATCAGGAAGGCAGGGTTATGTTTCTTCTTATACTCCTTCGTTTCCCATTTAACTTCATCACTCAAATAATTTCTTCCAATTGACTATAGTCAATGAAATCAATCAATCCTAGACTCATTTCTTTTGATATTACACTATCTTAACTGCTTCCTCATTATATTTTAGATTACTCACAAATTTTCACTTCGTAAGCTATCAATACATCTTTGTCAAATCATATCATTATTTCTTAATGTATTCACATATCACACATTATAATTCCGAGACATCGTTATTGATAATACAACTCATAAGTTACTAGTCCTATGCTCTGAATAAATTCATGTGAACCAATACAATTTAGTTTATCCTTTTTTCTTATTTAAGCTCATCTTTATCTCAATCTATGCACACCTTGACAAGATGATACTCTCAAAGACATTCCATCATTCGCTTGATACTTCACATCTCTTTAGTGTTAATACACTTGACTCTTTTATATCTATCTTGTATATTCCATAACCTCGATGTTGATCCATCAAATTTATTCATCTTTCATAAGCCACTTAATTACTATTACATACTCATTTCACTTATCTACAATATCTCGAATCAATTCTAGCCTTCAACTATTTTTACGCCTCATTCATTCCAATGTAAGGGCAAACGACTCTTTTTGTCGTTTTATGCCTCATACAATATTCTGAAGACATCACAATAATAATTATTGATATGCTAAAAATCAATTAGAACTATGCCTTGATCTTATATTGCTATGAACTCGAAAAAATATAAGCTTTAAGCATATCTCCAATAGTTAGGACTATTGGCAATTCAAACATTCAGTTACTTATGCTTTATCTAATAACATCTTTGTTCAATCCCTTTTTTTTGTTCGGTACACATCCTTCTTATTTCAATCACACAGTAATGTTTTTCCTCGAAATTTCCTATTCATTTTCAATTCCTCAATAAAATTTACAAATTTTGGATTGCCAGTTTGGGCTTTGCAAAATTTTTCATATGAATCTGATCTTAAATTCTATGTGACTAATAGCACTTCATTTTACCCCACCGCACCTCAACATTCTATACTCTGCGTTACACTAGATTTGATAACCTCAATATTTGAATTTGTGTTATGTCGTTGTTGAATTTTCTACTCAATGCATTGGATTGCAATACTAGCTTTACTGGGAAATATTCGTTTGCACAATCCTTTTAAAGTCAATAATTACCTCAATCTTTACTGATCTGTATATTCATATATATCCAAAATGTTTCTGTACATATAATGTCTCCAAGTTTTCAAAGCAATTACAATTTATGAAACTTTAACTATCTCCATGCGTATGAAATCACTTTATTATGTTGTATTGGATTTAATCCTAATCTCTGATGTGAAACCTCATTTTGTACTATATAATCTCCAATTCCAAATGATATTATTATCATTGATGTTATCTTTGCTCAAAATTCTTTTCACATTCATCACTTACACGGTTAACACATATTTTCCTTAAACATTTTTTTTTTGTTAAGGGATAAGATCAGCAAAAACCCCTTAACAGTCTCTGGTAGTATCCAACATACAACTAGTTCTAAAGAACTCCGAATCTCTCATACATTCCTTGTAATTTTTCACTTTATCATCACCTCTATCTTCTTTGGGTCTCTTAATGTGCCAGGTTCAAATATTATACCACCCATAGTTTATTTGATCAAGCTAAGATGCACTTTTATGGAACTTGGCATATAACTGTTTTTACCTTCGTGATATGTAAGATTTCCTCAAATATTCAAAATATTTGCTTCATTTTTCGAATACACTCCAATTGTCCTTTATGATCATAGTCACTAACTGATATAATTTCGCTTGGATCACTTTAACCTTCAATATCATAATACTGTCGGGGCATTGTTAACTCCAACAGATATAACCTAAGACTCTTTATGCCCAAAATTTGTTCTCGTAATTTTTCAAGTAAACAATTCCTATATGAGGTAATATTATCTCATATAAATTTTGGTTTTCCCCAATTAACTTCTTTTCTTGAGTGATTTTCTCCATGCATTCGATTTGCTCTGATTTCACATTAACTTAATTCTAATATCTGTTCATTCTTACTAGTTTCTCCACACATTTCAATTTATTTGCAATATTAACTTCCTGAATTTGTAACACATTCATCATATCAAATTGGTATCTCCTGAACATATTTGCACAGAATATAATGTAGACCTAAGTGCTCCTCACATTAGCAATAATGTCATGTCTAATTCAATAATCCAATCACGTAGTTAGATACTTACATCAGACAGATTGGACACTCTCAGTAGCATATTCTACCTCTTATGCCTAAGTCTCCGCTAGGGGTAGGACTCCAATATTCACTTTTGATTCATTACATATCCATTTCTTATTTGTTTTCTTCATTGATCACTCTTAAACTGAATCATCTAATCAACTTAACCTAATTTAGGAAAATTCCTCTCTGAAAGAAGATTTCTTGCTACTTTCATCGATACCGCTTATGAAATTCTTATCAATCAACTGTTTTCAACATTACTTGTCAGCCATTCTTAGTACCTTAGGAAGATCAATTTCATCTATTCATAATATCTCATTAAGATCAATTTATGCCATAACTTATATGATCAAAACATCCTTTTTAATAAGGCTCATTGAAGCACGAAGCAATTTATTTGCTCTAGTACCTTGGTATATACCATCAAAATCATTTCATCTTATCTAGAGATGTATTTAGGACCACCCACCGATTAGTAGCTTATGCTAAGGATACCTTGACCTTATTTGATTCTAGATAACACTTTCCCTTTTACACCTGTCCTCGATCGTAGGGATTATGCCATTATCATGTCCTTCTTTTTTTCTCTCTAATTGATCATATAGGGTAACATCATTAACAATCTCAATTCATTTCCAATTGATCACTATAGGCACTTTCACATCTTACCCTAACTCATCTTAGACTTTAAACTATAAGAACTATAATTAGCAATTATTCAATAAGTCACTGATTACTTCCTATATCATCTCCACACATATAAGACACGTATGCTTAATATTTTCACTTGTCATGGTGATCCCACTATCAGATGTGCACTCACACTGGCAAATCAACTTAACCTTGACAACTTTTTCATTTACCGTTATCATTGTCTCACCTTTCAATTTCCATTATTTTTTCATACCTACGTATGTTCACAATCAATTCAGAATCATAGATGTATAATCATCCTGAGATTTTGATTTCGATCCCACTAACATATTCTTACTCTATGTCATAAACTTTTATCACAGTAATCAAACAACCATTCCAAGCCCAATTTCTGCCTTTTAAGGTCATAGAAAATTCTGTTTTCATTTAACTTTGTTTATACACTTTAAATCTTATCCTTTCTGCTATATATCTATTTTTCTTAATCCATCCACAACAATCTATTCTCATCTATTTCACATTTGAGGATTTATTTCCACAGTACAATGTTGATATCATAATCATAATAAATTCACCAATACAAGTGTGTTGAACCTTTATCTGTCATATCTATCCATATACTATTTCTCATTCCTATATATCCACAACTTTTTTTCTCACATTCTGAAGGATTATCATTTCTCTCAGTGCTTCTCACAGCTCAAACTCTTAAGGAATGCTCATGCATGTGACTTATACTGGGGATCAGTTGCCGCTATCTGCTATAACATGACGAAAAGCATGTGACTTGACACAAATTTCAAAATGCCTATATAAGATAGTAGTTCTAGGCTCTGATACCACATATGTAGCACTCCACTCCCGTAAAACCCAAATCCGACATCGATGGGTGATATTCAAGTCTGTGCCCTGTGAGGGTGGCATGCTAGAGCACTCAATTACTCAAATTTCAGTACAATTTTTTTTGAAACCACAAACATAACATATGAAAAAATAATCAAATCGGGCCCACTTCATTTTATAAACATTTTCAATCATAAAAAAACCATCAAAACACAACTCGTCAAAAATTCACTTTCCACTTGGGCCCATTATAATTTCAACATAAATACATTTGTATACACTTTCTGTAAAAGTTTCTGAATCCGTTATTTGATACAAAAATTGAGGAAATTATACAATTCAATAAAAAAGGAAAAGTACAATGCAGATGCGAACTGATCCGAACCTCTATCTTTTACTTGTATGCTGTAGGGATACTCCCATTTGCCTAATGGGGTATTCTTCTGAGTTCTGAAAAATATTTGCAAATTTTGGGTGAGTATTTGCGAACTCAATGAGTGACCATCATCGATGGCTCACCCAGTCACATAACACATTATTTCACATTTCACATTCAATTTCACACTTCACATTTAATCATTTATTTTATGCATATGCAGTGCACATGAGACTCACTTTCCATTAGTTACTTTGTTGTGACCGAGTGCCTAAACTGTCCCATATAAGGCTCATTGATAACTGTCCCTTACCCGCTTGGGGGATACAGGGCTTACTAACCGTTGAGCCTGAGGCTCTGAATCACTTTTGAGCTTTAGGCTCATTTTCACTCGTTGAGCTTTAAGCTTTGATCATTGGCTACTTTGGTCACAACTGCCATTATATTTCATGCATTCATGTAATGGAATGCATCAATGACATTTACATATTCTCATTCAATCTCATTCCCATATCATCAGACCTTAGTCCGGCATTCAACATTAAGTTGAGAATTACACTTTCACTTATATGCAATACACATTCAGAACACATTTAACAGTCACATTTAGTACACTTAGTTCTTCTCATTTATATATAAGCAGCACTTCAATATCTCATCAATCATCACAATCATCAGACCTTCTATCCAGAATCAACAATTAAGACGCATTCATATCGACACTCAGTAGTCAATTAATACAAAAGTCAAACAAAACAAACAAACAATGAACTGAGCCCATGTAGGTCTACTCACAGTACGCTCCAGTTTAGCATTTGTTTACAAATTCATGAGACGTCTAAATGCGAACGTTCTAACATACATAGTTCATTTATGCAAGACACATTTCACACATGTTACAACTTTGCACAATTGTAATTGTTCAGTAATGCACATGTATGAAATGAACTATATATAATGCATGTTCATGACAATCCCGGGTACTTATCCATTATTTTTGTCACAAAATCAATCCCATAAAAAAACTCACCTAAGTATAATTTATACTTAGGTTTATACCTTAATAAAACCATTAAATCTCTATTTCATTCTCATTGACTCACTTCAGATTTGTTTTCCAAGTCACACTTTCGGGTCTACTATTCATATTCAATTAGAAAGCGAAACTGATGTAATTGGGTCACACTCTCTTCTAGAAAAGTGTTACTCTATGTCTTATCTTTCCATTGATACCAAAACTTACTCAATTTGGTTTAGTAATTTTGAAGATATGGCTCAAACATTATCGGGCTATCCATATTGAAAGATAGTGTACTATGCACAATTTCCATCCAGAAATTCAATATCTTAGAGACTGAATCGTAGTTGGACTTTTGGAGACAATTTTAAGGCCTATATCTCTAGGTTACTCCAAATTAAAAATAAACTCATTTGGAATTCTACAGATCATGATATCACCAAAATACGGAAGCATATTCAGTAAAAATATCTAACTCATACCCTTCCCACCGATCCCCTCACTTTGATTCAATCAATCTTTTCCAAATTAAAATCAAAAGCTATAACTTTTTATGAAGAGATAGATAAATGTGTTATAAATTCAATTCTTCAAAAATCAGGACATTTGGAGGATGGACAAAAATGTTATGGTTAAAATAGTGAAACATGTTTAGGCTGGGAGGAAGACCTGCGGGTCGCGATCGCGACGCTATTTCGCCCTCTTCCCCCCCTTTTCTCTTCTTCTTCAGACCTGTTTGGTAAAATAGGTAAAACTTTTACTAAAAATATCATATTAAGGTGATTGAAAAACCATTTTAAAGAGAACTTTTAGACCTACAACTTTCATGAAGACCTCAAAAACAAATTTTGCCTTTATAAGGGTTAAAATTTCAAACCAATGCAGCTGTCCCAAATGCCCCTCCTATACAGCATTACAAAATTATAAAGGTCATATCTCTCTAATCCAATGTACAAAAATTCCATACTTTATATCAATGGAAAGCTTAAAGAAAGGTATACAACTTCCATTAAGATCAGTATAGAAAACTCGTGAAAATTTTAGATCAAAATAATTTTAACTCTTTACTTACAACATTCAATTCCTTATGCTTAATCTATCATTTCTAGTTCAATGCCCATCATTTATCCA
>JAOSBK010068559.1:0-15010 GCA_027568895.1 Erythroxylum shatona
AGGCTCCCACCATATTGTTCTCCAAAATTTTGAAAAATTGGCATTGACAACTCATAGATAGATAAAATAATGGCGAAGCCCCAAAAGATGCCATGTTATCAAACCGAAGAATCAAACTTCAAGAGAAGTGATGACTGATCAAATCTCTGTTCATTAATTATCTCCAAAACCCCAAAATCTCCTATCAAGTGATTTAAAAATCACAACGATTGCTAACACCATAAGCGATAACCCAGTGTGTCAAAACAAATCCAAGAATGCTTGTTCCAAAATCCAATCCCGCTTATAAAAACCCCACTAAAATCTAATTAAACTCAAAAAGTTCCTCCAAAATCCATGAAAAGTTGCGACCTTGATAGAAGGATAGTTAAACAACTGCAGAGGACCCACAACAAGAAAGAACATGATCATGACATCCTTGTAACACTTGAACATCTCTGACATCGACATCTTAACCTTGGGCTGAATCTTGTATTTCTCAAACCCGGCAGATCGTAAGAGCTCGACGAAAACAAGAGGCAAAGGTACAACGGAGAAAATCAAGAAGAGGAAAATAATGTTGTGGCAGTAGAGGAAATAGTCGGACTTATTAGCGGAGTAGCCAAACCACAACGTCTCGGCAAAAGTGAGGTTACGGCCGAGGGCGGAGGCTGCCTCCTCAATGGTGGCGTACGGCAGCATTGAGGCGGTTGGCAGCGGAGAGAGAGAGTAGATGTTGATGAGTTCGAGATTGAGGCTACTTCAAATAATGCGGGAAGTTTTGAAGCATTATCCGAGAGGGGAGTGAAATCCTCAGTTGTGGCCATGCTTGAATGGCACAGGGTTGGTCTTGGATAGGGTTGGTCTTGGATAGAGGGAACAGAGGATTTCACTCCCCTCTCTGATAATGCTTCAAATTGTGGCCTTGAATGACACAGGGTTGATTTTGGATAGAGGGAACAGAGGAATTGGTCCCTCCGAGAGGCCATAGAGGAAGCACAGCACGGCCACCACTTACAAACTCCACATGATGTCAAGCTTCGGGGCTGGCACCACGCACACTTGTAATCCTACTGCATACTCCCTTATAAAAAATCCTACTGTATACTTTTCATTATTACGAGGGTTATTAAAAAAATTACTAAATTTTCTTTAATTTTTTAATTATAGCATAAACTTTAAAAGTAGCAACAAAATGTTTAAATGTTTAAATTTTTAATTTTAGCTTAAATTTTAAAAAGTGAATAAAATATTCAATCTTTCAATTTTTTTATGTGTTATTCTCATGATATTTTTAGTCCTTTGTTTTCTGTTTATTCTTCTGACGTCTCAAATTACTATCACATTACAACATACTGCTTCAATAAGCTTTTCATTTTTAGTTCGTTCTCCTATTGCCCTTAGTATGAGGGCATCAGGATTACATAAAATGAAAATTGAAAGATGAGAGCATCAAGAGAACAAACTGAAAACAAAGGAAAAATTGAAATCAAATTATAAGGTCATCAGGGCTGCATAATTTGATTTATGTCATTTTTAAACAACGATATTATTTTAATTAAACATTTTATTACTACTTTTTAAAGTTTGAGCTAGAATTGAAAAAATTAAAAGTTTAGGCATTTTATTGTTCCTTTTTAAAATTCGGACTATAATTGAAAATTTGAAAAAAGTTTGAGCTTTTTGGTGGTGGTTATCATCATCATCATCATCATCATTATTATTATTATTATTATTAAAGTTTTGTGTCTTTCACTTTCATATATGATAATACAATTACAATGGGTTAATAGCATTGGTTTAACCAATGTTTTAAAAACTAACCGAAAACTAAATCTATAAAATAAGAGGTTTAAAGTTTAAAAGATTTAATCGATATTAGACCATTATAAAACCAATTAAAGATTAGATAAAATTAAAGAATTTAAAATATGATTAAAAGAAATTGTCTTTATCTATTGAAGAATTTGAAGTTTAATTGAAAAAATTGTTAAATGAAAATTAATTGAATTACTTTAGTTTATAAAAACATATTAATTTATAAAAATTGAGCGATTAATTAATCAATTTATTTGGTTTTTAAAAAGGGTTATTAAAATAAACAAATCGAAAAGTTAAAAATCAAACCAAAAAGTTGGAACTTTTAATATTTTTACTGTTTAATCAGCCGAACCAGTAGGGTTTTTTAATCATTGGGTTCAATAATAGTAATATTTATTTTGGCCTAGACCGAAGTTATGACTACTGTATCGGTATCGAAATTGGATTTGGTTCTAGTATGATATTGTACCTATACAAATCAATATCATGTACAGTTTCAAGTAATTTTTTTAAATTTATAAAGTAGTCTCTGAATTTTTTAGAAATTGCAAAATAGTCTCTCAATATATTGTACTATATAATTTAAAATTTTACATCAATTATGTTTTCAAAAATCATAATAATATAAATTTAATAACAATAATTTATTTATTTTATTGATATTACTTTTCATATATTTCACATATAAATAATCATAATAATAATTAATATAAAAATATTATTTAATCATCATATAAATATAAAATTAAGGACAATACAAAGTATTTAAAATGTTACAATTTCATCATTTAACAAATAATAATTACATTAAAACCTTAAATAAAAAATAATGAAATATCTGTAATTCCTATAACTATTATAATTTGCAACAAGAGCCCATGCTAAGGCAATAACCAACTATAAGTGATATGTAAAACAAAAACATTTACAATTATAGTTATATATGTATATATTCTTGGAACTTCATTCAACTTAATACTTACTCAAATCTTATTGACTTCAATTCTTATTTGGTACAAAATCCTCATCATTTAAATTTAACGTACCAAATGACATTTCAATACTTTCCCATCTAGGATTATCTTCCAAGTCACTATCATTTTTCAAACCTAGTTCCCCGGACACTCAATCTGCCAAAAGATTGATATAATTAAGGCAAATTGGAACTACATAACTACTTATTCTATTAAGAGTCCAAGTAAACAACAAAATTAAATTATTAAGAAACTACAAGAAATTATATCCAACTTAATAATGATAATAACATAAATTTTTCGAAACTTTAAATTGTATCAAATAAATATCGAGGTGTTAAATCTTTTGCGTTCCAATATATTCCTTTTCTTGTAATGAATGAATTCAAATGTATTCTAATTCTTTTTACACCTAATTGTACTCACATATTGACTTAGAATTCGAATTACAATTATAGAACACCACTTACGAATTGATCCCACCAAGCAACTGTAAGATAACAAAAGTAGCATTATAAACAAAATAAAGTGATGATTAATTTTCAATAATTAACAAAAGTGAAAAAATATACCTAGATTAAGTTTGTCTATTTGATTAATAATAATTGGTATCCCAAAATCATCATAAACAACCTTATAAATCTCCATTTATGAGCTTAGGAGATCATGCATCATGTCATTGGCAACAATTGTGGTAATAGTTAATAACATCCCCTATTAACTTAAGCTTTCTTTACAAAACTTGGTCTGAAATAGACACTAGGATTTAAAAATACCCCAGTTGTAAACAACAAAGAGTAAAATTGCTTTTCCTTATTTAAGACTGCAAGATAAGGTTTGCATAAAGAAGACTTATTTTCATATTGGCCTTAATTACTTCTTTAACCCTCTCTATGATATCATAAAAATAACTCATTATTGCTTTATCATTACTGTCAGTCAAATGAAGTGCTCTCACTAGAGGCTCAAAAACTCGAATGACAAATTGACATTAGGACCAAAATTCATTATTTCAAGTATAATTGTTGAAACCTCCAATCTAGCATTAGACCTAGTATGCTAAGATGTAACTCACTTATCATTTGTAAACACCTGTTTCAAAATTTTCTTCATCATAATAAAGTACTGAAGTAATAAGAAATTAGTTGCAAATCTTATAATAGTAGGATGATACAAATTTCTACCATCAGTTAAATCCTTTCTCTTTAAATTCAAGACCCATGGACAATTATAGATGAACTTGCTCACCTTTTTTACTTTTTGCACAGTCTCATCAATAATAGGAAAATACTTAGTATCCCTATATTTTCCAACATCAGGCCAATACAATATTGCAACACAAGAAGTCCAATAAAAAGAAGTATACTTGCTTTACAATCTTTTGCTAGCTTCTTTTTAAGTGAAATCATTGACAGTAATAAAATGAACAACATTTTCTGGCCCAACTTTACTTACAACTTCATCAAATATTTGAAATAGAGTATCAACATTCCTAACAAGACTATAAGCATCAATAGACTTTAAAAATATTGTCCCTTCTTACAGAATAAACTAAAAATTAATAATAAGTTCATGTCTTCTATTTGTCCAACCATCACACATGATTGAGCACTCATAACTAGCCTAAGTCACTCTTTCTTTATCTAAATAACTTTTTATTTTTATAAATAAATTTGCTTAGAAGTTTACCTTTGTAGTCATCAATTGAAGGAACTTTGTATCCTAAACTATAAGAGGTAATAACATCTGTTATAGGTTAATAATAATAAGATTGGATAACATTGAATGTTATACCTAAACCATACCACCATCTAGTCATTATCATATCCAAATTATAAGCCGCTTCTTTAGATTGAAGGTACTACAGATTGAAGGCTAGTTTCTAGGAGTTGTTCATAGTATAAAAAATAGACACCTGTCTTCTTCTTTTCCTAGCATCAAGTGCAATTTTTTTCTTCTTATTGGGTAAGAATACTACCCCTTCAACATCCACACTATCATTTTGAACACCAATAAAAGAACTTCCATCACCAATTTCATAATTTAATCTTTTCCTCCTATTTTTCTCATGTCGATACTCTTAAGGCAAAGTCTTAATTTGCCATTTCATATTATGACTTACTTTTTTATAAGGCACCACATCACCTTTGATCTCATCTAAATACTTCTTTAATTTGGTGATTCCTTCACTTTTTAAATGCTTATTATAATACAAACAAATAGTATGGTTCTTCATTTGAGGAACTAATCTAGCATGAGTGCAAGCTAGATCATTAAATCTTCCTATCTTAAGCGATTGAATTATCAAGAGTACTTGAACTTTCTTCCATTTATTTGTAAAATAAACAAATACATGTGTTAAAATTAAATTATTAAGTCAAAATTAAATTAATAACTCCATATCAAAATAAAAAACATTTAATTTCATTATCAACTACTGTTACAAAATATGTATTATTTAACTCAGAATTCAAAGCTAAAACAAAAGCATATACATCTTATTTGTATGATTACATTATTCAACCATAAACTAAAAACATAAACTCAGAACTATATCCTATTCAGTTTTAACCATAACTCACAATTATAAGTTTACAACCTATTTTATTATTTAATCACATAATTCAACTATAAACCAATATATTTCGTTGGGTTATATAATTCAATTTGTAAGAATTATCATTATTTTGTTTTCTTAACTAATTTTGATCAAAATTGTTACTAAAATCCTAATTCTCAACTTTAATTTAGAAAATTTTCATTCACCAATTCTAATCAACATTCTTAGTTTCTTATTCAAATCAACTCCATAATCAAAAGTTAACATACACTATATAATTTAATTTCATCCAACACAATTCACCAATATTTCAAGAACTAACAATTCAACATCGACAATTATACATATACATATTATATAACTCATTTTATATGATTACATAATTCAACCATAAACTAAAGACATACACTCACAACTATAACCTATTCAATTTCAACTATAACTCACAACTATAAGTTTACAACCTATTTTATGTAATCATATAATTTGACTATAAACTAACCTATTTAGTTTGTTTATATAATTTAATTTGTAATGCTTATCAATACTTTATTTTTAACTAATTTTAATCAACATTGTTACTAAAATCCTAATTCCTAAATTTAATTTAACAATCTTTAATTCATTAATTTTAATCAACATTCTTATTTTTACTCAAATTAACTCCATAGTTAAGAGCCAACATACATGATAAATTATACAATTCAATTTAATCTAACACAATTTACCAAGAACCAACAATTCAACATACATAATTACTACATAACACAAAATCATAAGACATAAATACACAATTCATCATAAATTTGTAATTCAATATTCATTTATTTATATCCAATATTCTATAGAATACAACCACACAATTTAGTATTCAAATCCACAATCAACATAATTCAATATTTCAATATCAACATTCTATAATTTCATATTCCACAAAATTTGTTGCATTTTTTGCAGTCTTCACTAAGTTGTATGCCTAGATTGGTGTGGGTTGGGTTAGTGGGTCTACGAGAGTGCGTGTAGACTCGATTCTCTGGACTGTGGTGTCGTGGATTGGTGGTGCAGGTCATCAAGTGTGCAGGTGCAATTAGGTATAACCATCTGGGTGTGGGTACGATTGGGTCTAACCATTTGGGTACGGGTGCAATTGGGTCTAACCATCTGCAATTGCGAGTGCTGCCTAACTGGTGCAATGGGTATGGGTTGGTATGATGGGTGTGGTCACCTGATCGGTATGATGCAGCGACGGTAACTTGTGTGATGATAGGCTGGAAGCACGGTGAGGTAAGTGAGACAGTGAGAGAGATGCAATAGGTGACAACAGATGGGTGGCAACTAGGGAGGGGGTCAGGTGGGTATGTTCAGTTGTTAGGGTTAAAATTTTTTAAATTTTCATTTAATTCCTTCAAGTTTTAAAAATTTGCAATTTAGTTTGGTAAACTAATACCAGCCGATACCAACTCTCAGTACGAAATATTATAGTACCGTATTATTTTTCAGTCAGTATGGTATGACACCCTTATCATTGATCTAGACTATTATTAGGAAATGACATCCAAGAAGTCCTTTTCTTTTCAAACTAGCAGAATAATATTGCGCAATTGCGCAATAATAATGCCCTGTGAATTAAAATAGAAAATAATTATGATATTAATAGTAATAATAATAATGAATATATAAAAAGTTTATCAAACATTAGAATAATTTTCGATTAGAATATTCTTTTGCTCATAAATTTATTTTTTGATTTACCAAAAAAATCGATTAGAATAATAAGTACATATACTTATATAGAAAAAAATAGTATTAAAAATAAATGTAAGAATTACATCCTAATAATTTGATCGTAAACAAAGACTTATATAAAATTAATGTAACCATATTATATAAATACGAAGACGATCTTATAAAGCAATACATTGTATTAGTAAAATAATAAGCAGCGAATAGTTATTTTAATGCTCAGTTATTTTAATCGGTTACAATGTAAAAAGTAGTTATTAAATAATAAAATTTTAAATATGAAAGGAAAATTTTATAAAGAAGATTTAAATATATTATATTGAAAATATAAAAGGAATGCATATATCTTGACATATTTATATCTATTTAATTAAATTTCATTACATATTTAAATTATTTATAAATTAATTCCTAATTTTAAATTTTCCATATTTATTATACATTAAAATTATATAATAATATAATCAAATACAGATTTTTTATATTTAGAATTTAATTACAAAATTTTAAAATTTTCTTATAATGTAATTACAAATTTTTTATTTTTCACATCAATTTCAATTAAATTAACAGCCATTGTTATTGCACATTTGCTCAGTATCACTCTGGTAGTAAATCATAACGTTGGGTCAGATCGACCATTGGAATCTCCAATATCTAGATGTTCCAAAATGCCCTCAAAAGTTTTCAACTGGCCATCGTCTCTCGTTGTCTTAGATGAGGAAGGTCTTTGCGGTCTTAACGGAGCTTTTTTAATGTACTCTTGACTTAAATCACGAATATGCCATCCGCCCAAACCAACTTAGTCAAATACTTTTGGACTAATCCCAACCACAAGTCTGGCGTCTAAACCAATCAAGGCAAAATGAAGTTATGCAAACGCATCTAATAAATATCATTATTTCTTTTAAAATAAGAATAAACCAACCAGCATACACAAAGGCACTATCAAGTAGTTAAACCTTATGTCCCTTTTATCACAAATATGGAGTCAAATCTTCATAACGAGTTACAAGTTAGTGCGTCCAGCTTTGCCAGTATAATGAGATCTGTAGGTTGTTTATGCTGTCCCAAGCGAGGGGAAGCGGAATGAGGCAATGGACCAGGCAAACTCCTCAACATGCATCCCACCATCGTGCATTGATCTTGCAAACTCCTCAACATGCATCCCACCATCGAGCATTGATCTTTGGACGTCACTAAGAACATTTGACTTCAGAAAAGCCATTTCAATACGGATCTTGTAAAACTTTTGTCAGTTTTTCAAAAATAATATGCAGCAGAAGAGAAAGTTTAAGAAATCATCTAATAAGTATTATAGTCCTATAAATGCAACTGTAGAATAAGCATTGGCTATTGACAGCAATGTTAATCCTTATTCGTAGCAATACAAACCTCATAAAGGATCAGAAACATTAGAACTCATTAGAAATTTTGTCAGTTGGAAATTTTGGCCATGAGCAGACAGACACCATAGAACTTAAATGGTTGGCTCATGGATATCAACAAATCCAATGGTTGAAGTGATATGGCAGCAGTGCAAACAATCCAATGAGATATATTTTGACATCCATTGAAAGAATCCAAATAGAGGTCCCAATCACAAGTACAATATTTCTGTTTAAAGTTACTCTTAAACTGAAAACAAGCAGAAAATTATAGTGCACAGAGTTCAGGGTCATATGTCAGACACTAAATCACAAAATTCTCTCCAAAACGTTTTCTGTTTTGCAAAGAAAAGATAAAACAGGGCCTACACCTGAAGTTCACTTCTCTACTTATCCAGTATCTGAAGCTAAAGCTAAATGCACTTTCTTCTATTTTTGTATCCAGAAATATATCAATATTCCAGTCAAATTTCAGTCAAGATTACCTGCAATCTTTAAGATGGTAAAAAGCATCTGAGCTAGTTGTAAGTAACACCAAATATGTGTCAACCTGCCACAAATGTAAGAGAGTGTATATCAGTTGCAAGATCCACCAATATTCCAAAGAAAGAACAGAAATTATTATTTATTTTGAAGAAAGGATAGAGGTCAAGTTTTCCTAAAATCACCAATCAGTAATATAGGTTTTATTAAGTTTAATGTGACTGCAGAACCAATACAACAACAACAACAACACCCAGTATGACTGCAGAACCAATCTTACATCAAAATAGTGGACATAAGCATACAAAAATGCCATGGGATTATATCTTGGAAGGCAAATAGGTGAGAATGATTCAGACGTCCTGCAAGAGGGAGAATAATATTCTAGGGTCAGAACAATATAAAGTTGTCAGAGCAATAAAAGGAAATGAATGCATCACACTTGCTTAATGATTCTTGCGTTTACTGACTTTTAGACATAAGTTTAATTGTTGAGCTGACAGATACTCAGAAAAGAATAACGAGTTAGAATATTGTAAATTCTGACATGGTAATAGGTCCATCAAGTGTTCACAAAGATGAAAAGTTATAGGCAACTGACTTATCATGAGTGTGAATTAATTAATAGAACGATGTAATGGCCTTATTGATATCTCAAGTATTTCATATAAACTTACTCACGTTTCACTTTCAAATTGTTAAAAAACAGTCTCAGCAAGTGGCTACACATAAGATATGGTTATCAAATTTCACAAACCTAAATGAATCTGACGATGTAATAAAATTTGAAAGAAGGAGCATGTCATCTGGATGCAGGGATGCTTTTTGAGCACCAACAAGACTAACAACCTGAAAAGAAGCACCCAGTCATAATGTGATCAAGTAATGAAACAATTTCAACAGGAAAGCAATAGCATATATAGAAAAAAGTGTCTCTGGAAACATAAGAGAAGGAAGAATAAAAAATGTGGGAAAAAGAGACGCAGCTATTTACTTTATGTTTGCACATTAATATTGCAAAAAGGACACCTGAATCGGCAACATCATGCAATATAGCACCTGCAGCTTGTCTAGTTGCATAAGCAAGGGGAAGACAAGTGTACGCATGAAGAAATGTCGCTGGGTTCCTGACAGAATGAAGAAAGTAAAGCACCATAATAACTACTATTAATTGTAGGGATGGCAATTTTTGGCCCATGGGTCTAATTTTAGTTGTTTTCAATGGGCCGGCCATAGATTAAGCCCAAGCTTAGACAAGTCTAATTATTCTAAGCAAATCAACATCGTTTTACTTAGAAGAGATGGGCATCGGGTAAGCCTGAGCCTGGGCAACCCAAACCTTGATCCAATTAAACAAAAAAAAAGGTTGTTCTATACTTCTAATTTTTAAAAATTTATTTTAAAAAACTTGGTGGGGGCTGGCCCATCGCCATCCCTAATTAATTGTGGATAAGTTAGAAAATCATGCATTCCTTTTTTACAGTTCTTAATGGAAAAGGGCTGGTGTTTGAAAACAATAGAAATCCAAGACAAAATTGGAAAGTTCTGAGAATTTAACACCTTTGAATTGTTACCAGAACAAGGTAAATTAAACAAAGCTCTAACAAACTTTCACTCCTGTACAAACATTTCAATCGTATGTGATATCAATAAAACTGATCAAATCAGAGTAACATTTTGATCTTCCAGAAGTATGCACTAATCTGATGACTAAAACTGTTGAAAAATAATATCGTAATCATTCCATGAAAAAGTACTGTTATCAAAGCGTTTGGCATGGCTAGTACACTCCGTTTTACAACACTGCATTATATGGTTTCATTACATTGATCTAGTAGTTATGCAAATCGAGAGACATGATATAGGAATTAAGTTTCCAAATTATTCAACACAAAAGAAGGCATGCCTATGGGAGCAAATAAACAAACCAACTAAATGAGTGGATGAGAGAAGAGAAGACAACATCCGTTCCTCCAAGTAAAGGTGTCATGTCAAACTTTGGGTTCTTTTCAAAACATCTGTTTACAGATTTTGTTAAAATGAGTATCATCTGCATGCCACAACAGAATACATAACATGAGAAAAAAGGTGACTAGATAAAAACTAGAAGATCAAGAAAAGGATAAGAAATAATAATAAGAAGAACATTCAAGAGAACAAAGGTGAAATGATAATCAATAGCTACCTGACCATAGATAAGTTCCAATTGTCCCCTCAATGATTCATATGGTTCTTCTGTGCAACTAATGCAAACCAAGTAAATTGGACCTTTAACAAGGAAAATCACCTAAAAGAAAAAAATTTGCATCCGAGTCAATAGGTAGTCTAGATTAGTTTATCTCGTCCTTCCAGCTAAAGTCATGCTGCTCCAGCAACAATAAACAGCAAGACACCGGACTTTTGACATAGACTTATTTCAGCTTGAAAACCAAGAATTTGTTTAAGAAATTAGAGGAAAAATGTCGGCTAATCAATTTAGTGAAGATATTTCTGGATTGCTTAATTGACTAGCAGCTCCCTGCGATAAGGGCCAAAATTAGGTATTTAACATTCTTTTTGTTACCTGAATAAGTTTCTTTAATATGAGCAAAAACATTTCATTTTCAAATACAATTCCCGGAAGAGAGAGATTCACTAACAATACAAACAAAACTTCAGATGAACATATGTTTAAACCTGGTGCTTTCCGGCCCTAACTAATTTGACACGATCCCCCCTGAGAAGCCAAAAAAAAGGAAAAAATATGAAAATTCCTGCACAAGGGCCATTGTCTAAATAATTATTGCAAAGGATGATAACAGATAGTTACCCATTTTCCACAAAGGAAATAATGGCTTGTAATGTAGCCGAAAATCCAGCCAGCTTGAGTTCATCTCCATATCTGGCAGAGAAATAGAAATGTGAGAGAATGATCATTGCAGATTTTTTGATGCAAGAAGTTACAGCTAATTGGAAGAAACCTGGAATATATAGGTTTGCCAGAATAACTCAGTATAAAAAAATGCTTCTTTCTTTTTCTCCATGATATAGAAGCATCATCCTGCACTTCATTCATCAAGTAAACAGGATTTTATTGTACAGCAACCATTTAAATATACAGTCAAGCATAAACTAATTTAACCAAAAATTAAAGAATAAGCTTGTTCGCAGTATGACAAAAAAACCCGTCCCATTAATTCACTCATAGCTCCAAAAGCCCGGTTCTCTTGTCCGATAACCTTTCATCATTAATCATTGCATATTTGCATGGAACTAAAAACAGAAAGAAGTAGCAGACCTCATCGACATGTCGTTTCCCCGGAGTCCACGGCAACTGTGAGTCCATGACGGCAACATCATTGCTAATTTCCACTATCTCATCATCTTCGCCACTAGTCCCTCTCTCACCGGCGTAACCGCTACTGCTAGGGCTTGAAGGTCCGTCCATTTCCAGCTCCGAATTCGTCCGCCTCCAGCCACAACCGTTCCTCGTCCCGCCATCGTCATCGACTCTCCTAATTTCTAGAATCCCGTCGCCATTCACTGATCTACATAACGACTCTTCTTCTCGAGGTGGTGCTTGCAGACGGCTACTGGACTCTGGTTGCTCCTGTTCTTCGTCTTGGAGAGCAATGGAATTGAACCGTGTCTCGAGGGGCTCGGTGTTGGGGAGGTCGCCGGTGGTGGACATTGGGACCCGAAATTCGAAGAATCTTAGGTCAGGGGTTGAGGTAAGGTGGCTTAGAGAGAGAGTGGTGACATAGACGCAGACTTGAGTGAATTTTGGTGTAGGTAGTTGGGGCTCGTCTACCAGTCGTCGGCGTTGGTTTCGAGACTCCGCGGATCGATCGATTGGTGAGAGAGAAAGCGAGTAAAAGACAGACCTCTGACCAGTAGGTGTGTTGGGTCGGAAACTTGGATCCGACACTATGTATCGGACAAAAGAGTTTGGTCACGAGTCGGGCTTATTGCTTGGGCCCGTTATAATCTCCCATATCCTCTAAAGGGCTTTGGTATATAAACCCGTTACGTGGAGATAAAGGCCAGGACAACGTTTGTTTTAAAGAGGTTTATCTGGTTACCTTTGGTTTGGTCCCGATGTCTGTAACAGTTAGTCTGGTAGGAAACATATATACTTAGAATTAACTCGATCGGAAGGCAGATGTCACACCTTTGGTTGTCATTGAAGAACCACCGTTCGTGCTGCGATTGACAGCGAAGGAGATGCCAAAGCCTTTACGTAATGTTGAAATGAATACGGCTAACAAAGAAAGGGCCCAAAACAGACCGATGATGTTTAGTGAAATAATGTGCATTTATTATCGTAGTCCGTTCACGGTTGTCTTATGTCACCTTCTTTAAGTCCACTCGCTACATATATATAGCAATTCCTAGGCGGCATCATGTGCATGTGCGGCACACACCTGTTGTATACATCAAACTTGGGGCCCTGAAAGGAAATCGAAGGCCTTACTCCACTCCTTTGAGTGGACATGTTTGCCCCTTTTTATCTTTATATGTAGAGTTCAAATCAGTTAGAAATTTCCACGGACTGACTTCTACACTATTTTCTCAGTTCAATGAATTTACCATAAATTAACTTTATAATGTAGTCTGGTTTAATTTAAAATTAATATTTTAAATTAAAATTAATTAGTTTTGATTAAATTTGAGTTTTAAAATATGTGTTTGACTTAATTTAAAATTAAGTTATTTTATTTTATAATTTAAAAAATTCTTTAATGAAAATGATGTAATTTTCTTTAAATTGCTTAAATAGAAGAGATATATGTTAAAAATGTAAGGGATAACCGTTTGGTTTCACTTTTGTTGTAATTTTTAATTTTTAGTTTTTAATTTTTAATTTTTTCAAATAAATAAAAATTTGAGTGGCTGTTAATATTGAAGTAATTATATTTTTATTATTGATGATAAATAAAACTTAAAAATAAATTATTTTTAATTAAATAAATTTATTTTAATCTCTTATATAATATTTATCAATAAATTATTAATAAAATTATTTTGTTTTAAATTAATATTATAAATTTTATTTTAAATATATTTAATTAATTGATCAAAATTTATTTGAAATTTATATATTTTGAAATTAGTTTAAATTCAATTATATTTATTATTAATTATTTATTTAATTTAATTATAAAATTAAACACTTTATTAAATTAAATTAAATTTCCATAATTTTTATTAGTGATTAATTTAAATAATTAAATATTAAAGTAAACTATTCATAATTCTTATTAATAATTAATATATCAAATAATTAAATAATATATATTTAGTTAATAATAAACTAGATTATGAAAAATAAAAACAAAAATCAAAAACTACTTTTTGTACTAAAAATTAAAAACTTAAACAAGCAAAATTTTGAAGAAAAAACCTTAATTAACCCCTGAAATTGAGGTCTTCGTCTGTGTTAAACCATTGGCCGTTAAGATGAACAACGACTTTGCTTGTCGGCCTTGTCTGCGTGCGTTAGCCACTAGGTTCTACACCTAATACAATTATGCAGTTTCATGACCCCACATGTCACACGTCCTCTCTCGTATTAGCTGGACTTTCAAATTAAAATTTTCATAAATCCTGATAAAGACGGAAGATTTTTAGAATACTTAATTAACTTATTTATTAAAAAGTGCTTACTTTTTAATTTTGATCAGTAACTAAAAATATGGTTAGTTGCTTATTCGACAAAATATGATAAAAATAGAAATGTGGATTATAAATATATACATATAAGTATTTATCAGTAATTTGTATTTTTTTAACTTTTCCAAAAAATTTCCCCACTCAAACCCTATATTCTACCCCTCTGCTCATGGGTCCATCTCACGCCCCTTGGCAAAGTGTCGGCTCATCGCCTTGTACTCAGTGATACAAATTTTGTACCGTACCGATCGAAAATCGGTACCGGTACAGGTATACTTCGTTCCGGTGTCAAATACCGGTCGGTCAAATACTGCTCATGGGTCCATTCCGGTAAATCTAATAAAGCCCAGGGACTATTTTGCAAAAAATGAAAACCTAACCTTAAAAATCAAACCCCCCCCCCCCCCGGT
>JAOSBK010068567.1:0-15009 GCA_027568895.1 Erythroxylum shatona
TACAAACTTCATATACAAACTTACTTATTTCATACTTTTTATATTTCTAAAATTCACTTAAAGATCGGGGTCCAACATTCTCAAATTGTCACAAATAATGTTTGCTAACTTCCAATCTTCATCACTAAGCAAAGTAAACTTCAGTCGATTATTCAAAGGTTCCAACCTCTTAAAAACACCTTCATATGGCAAAGCTATCTCAAGCATCAAATAAGTAGAACTCCACCTTGTCTTACAATTAAGAATCAACTTTTTAAAAGATGAAACTTTCAAAAACTTGGATGTATTCTCAAACTTCTCTATCCTTTTAGGAGTTGATGCCTAAAATAAAATACAATCATGAATTCTTTCTAACCCTTTACCCATGAAATCCAAACCATTCTTGACAATCAAGTTTAATATATGAGAGCTACATTGCATATGCAAAAAAATTTCCATTTAATATAAGAGAATTGGCATCAAGCTTCTCATGTAGAAGGTTCATCATTGCATCCTTTATTTTACAATTATCCACATCCACAGAAGAAATATTGGTTTCTAGGCTAAACTCATACAAACACTCCTCTAAAATTTTCAATAGAGTCTCCTTTGTATGTGGGCATGGTAAAAATATAAACTCATAAAATAAAATTATAAAAAATTTAATACAACTTAAATAAAGAACACATAATGGTTCTCTAAGTAATTAATATTCAGCATGTATAAAGGAACTAATTACTAAACATCAAATTACTATATCTATATATGGTAACCAAGATAAAGATTAAACAAAGTATTTGCATATAACATCTTTAAAAAACTTGATATTGTCAATAAGGAAGGAAACATGTTAAATCTAAGAAAATTAATTACCTTAGAATTCGATTTCTTAGAACCCAATCTCCATCAATGAAGTGTCCGGTCACAACCATGTATCCTTTCTTTTGATTGGAAGCTGTCCACATGTCTGTAGTGATAGCAATCCTGGACCTATGATCCTCCAACATTTTTTTCAAGTTTGATTTTTCACTTAGAAATATTTTTAGGATATCATTTCTCAATGTATTACGAGATATCATCCTAAATTCATTGCTTAAACTCGCTACAAATCTTCTGAAACCGATGTGATCAACCATAGACAAAGGATACTCATGCATTATAATCATATTAACTAACTCCCTTCTTGAGAACTCCTGGCTAAATTTGTAGGTTTGCAATGTTTTTTTCTCATCAAACTTAGTCCCACTTCCAATTAATAATGTTTTCTGGCCTCCAACAAGTCTTAAATGTTTCTTTGGACAATACTTGTTCAACTAGTCCCGCTCGTACCTTTAGCAGAAAGCTTCCCTTTGCAATGTTTACACTTAGTCTTATCAACACCATTCATAGTCACCAAATTAAACTCCAGCCACACAAGAGAAGTACGCTTCTTGCTTTTAGTTGCACCATGGTCACGAAATTCCATAGCTGCAATCTCCTCTTCTTCATGAGGTGGACTAGAGAGATTCTCAACTCCTTTCATCGGTTCCACACTATCACTCACAATCACGAAATTAGCTAGATTTTTGATAAGCAAACGATATACAGTCACGGAACAATCCAGTGGAATTAGCTGGATTTAAACAAGTGTAGGTGGTTGATGACGTTAGAAATAATAAATAGTATTGGATTTACCTCAGCAGAAACAACATAAAGAACTTGTATTTTAACTGACGAGTTGTGCTTGCGACTTGTAAAATAAAGAACCTATATTTTACCTCAGCAGAAATAGTATTGCAACTTGCGAGTTGTGCTTGGTGCATGTGACGACTTGAGAGTTTGAGATAGCAGCGAGAAACGTTTGTGAGGTTGCTGTTGAAGGAACTTGGATCAACTACGTAGTTCCCTTTTTTGTTAGGTTTTGGAATGTCAGTCGATTACCTTGTATTCCTTGTATTTTGGAACGTCAGTCGATTATGTTAGTAGTACACATATGACATACCCTTTGGTCGCATGGTCATGAAATTCATACGTTTCTTTTACTAATTAATATGCTGGCCAGTAATTAGTAAATTATATAAGAGTAAATCAGTAAAGTGAGATATTATATATGTATTGAAAAAAAGAATTAATAAAAACGGATCAGGTATGGGTATCCATCGGTTCAGGTTATTACTAGACCCATATCCAAATCCATATCCACATCCATTTTTCAACATCTATTTAAAATCCATTTTTAGCCTCCATATCCATTTTTTAGGGTCGGGTAGTACGGATATTAATCGGGTTGAAAACTCACTGTCATCCCTAATTTAAACTTAAAAAACTATCACTAAATTGGATTTAGAAGAAAGAGTAACCTTTATACAAATGCATCAACTCCAGAAATAACTATTATGATTATGTTTCAATCAATTAATATAATTTCATGCTCTCTCTAAATTTTTTGTTTTAACCTTAATTCTTGTTAAACATTCTTAGTTGTTATAGAAATCATTAGTAACTTTAAGACAACCACCTGCAATTATGTGGTGTGTTGAAGTTATGAATGAAAATAACTCCCTTCATAGGCTGTTTATCTACTGATTCATATAGGAAATATCATTGCAGTCATACATTTAGCATAATTGCAGCCATGTGTTTTTGTATAAAATATAGTTGTATTATATATATATATATAGAAAAAAACTTAAAACCCGAACAATCTAACTAGCACATTGCTCTGCGATACACTACTCCTTGCTTATACCGATGAATTAGTTCCAAAACTGACATCGAAGGTTGCTGAAGAAAATGCATGCCTGGGCTGGCTAGGACTGTGAGGGCGACTAGGTTATCCACGCACTGGTTCCCTTCACGATGCACATGCTGAATTTGCACTTCCCAATCTCGTTGAAGTAACCCACGAGTACCTGCCAATAAAAAATTATTTACATTAAACTCTGTATTGGAAGAGGATAGTAGGTTAGTGACTTCTGAGGAGTCCACTTCGATCATGACTAGGTGATTTCCAAGAGACCAAGCTAATGTGAGGCTCGAGTGGACTCCTTAGAGTTCGGCCGTTAGTGGCAAGCTTCTTCCAATGTGTTGTATAAACCCTCCGCACCACTGACCTTGCTAGTATCAAATTAAACCACCAGCGGTAGCTATGGACGACGCTTGTTTAACCGCTCAATTCGTGTTTAGTTTTACCCAGTTCTTCGACGATTTGGTCCACCCCACTAAACTGTCCACCAGTAGGCCCTGATTCGAAAACATACAGCTTTCCACTATCCTCGCCCTGACTATCTACTCCACATACTCTATAACTGCCCTCATACCATCCTCCAGCTAAACAAAGTCATCTTCAAAAAGACTTTTATTACCCCAATTCTAAAGCATCCAGCAGGCGACTCCAAAAATAGTAACCTATTCCCCTTGTATCATCTGTGAGTGCTTAATGAGGTTGGATTTCATCCATATCTCCTCACCCTAGTGGAAGAAATCCGTATTAGCTACTCCCGAGGAAAATTTTCTCTAGAATGCTCGCACTCTTAGACAATCCCGGATGATATGGAGTGTGGACTCTTCTTGTCCGCATATGTGATAGTTGCTATCCGTTACAATATGTTGCGCCACTCTTTGTTGGTTAGTCAGGAGATTTTACTTGGTCATTAACCAAAGGAAAGCTCTGATCTGTTGGGGCCTCACCCATTTGTAAATTAAATCCCAGAGACTAGCATAACTTTTCGTGAAGTGCCCTTTGATTAATTTGTAGGCTGACAGCATTGTGAATCTTCCATGTTCAGTTTGTCCCCATATTATGATATCTTCTGCTGTATCCTCTGCATTAGGGGTTATCTCTGCAATATCCATGCATATTGTGGAAGGAAGGTATTGTTGAAACAAATTTCACTCCAGTTGTCATCCTTGTTTTTTAGATCTGCTATTTTAGCGCAACTGACGCTATCGGGTATTGGAGAGGTCGCCATGGAGATTAGAGGACCCCAATCTTTCACCCAATTATCCAGTCAGAAGTAGACGTGTCTACTAGTTCCCAGTTTCCATTGTATACCTTGACGAACAAACTGCCAAGTTGCAGAAATTCCCCGCCAAAAGCTCGAAGCCCTAGCCTTTCTATTATAGCAGGGATGTGGTATGGATCCATACAATATTTAGCCCTTAAGATCCTGACCACCCATAAGGCTGCAAGTTGTGTAATCAAAGCCCATCCCATCTTTGTTAACAAAACATCATTGGAAGATCTAATGCGTTTGATGCCTAGGCCCCCAACCTTTTTGGGCTGACACGCAGTATCCCAATTAACGAGGGGCATTTTCCTCTACTCTTCTGTAGATCCCCAAACAAAATTGCGCATAATTTGCTTTAAGTCATCACAGAGTCTTCGCGGTAGTTGCACTATTTGCATCGTGAATATAGGGAGGGCTGATATCACAGATTGGGTTAAGGTGACATGTCTCGCTAGCGACAATTGCCTTGCACGTCACCTTGTTAGTTTCTTTTAGGCGTTATCTAGGATATGTTGATAGATGTTACCCGTGGTACGCTTATGGAGTAAAGGCCCTCCTAGATATTTTCCTAGATTGTTCGTACACGTAATGCGCAGGGCTTGATTGAGTCGACACACGATTTCCGGAGAAACGTTCTTGGAGAAGAAAATCTTCCTTTTATCTGTGTTAACTTTCTGCCCAGATTCCTTACAGAATACCTTTAGAGTTTTTGCGATTACTTGCGTCTGGGTATCCATAGCTTCAACAAAAAGAACCAGGTCATCTGTAAAGAAAAGGTGGGATAAGGGGTCAATTTTATTGGTCTCCATTGACCTTGTCCCACTTCTCTTGAAATAAGATGGCCTAGACGCTCCATGCACAGGACAAAAAGATAAGATGAGAGTGAATTGCCTTGTCTAATCCCTCTTGAAGGGCTAAAGGGACCTCAAGCTATACCCTGCTAAGCCACCTGTATAGACACCGTCGTTACGCACTGCATAATGACCCAGATTAGATGTTTTAGAAAACCAATGTCCTCTAAAGTGTTTTGAATAAAATTCGATCGGATCCGGTCATAATCTTTTTCTAGGTCCAATTTGATTGTAAAAAATCCTGTCCTCCTTTTCTTCTTTCTCATTGAGTGAATGACTTCTTGGGCAATGGTGATATTATCAGTTATTTGGCGTCCCGGGATAAAACTACATTGGTTCTCCTTCACTAGAAAATCCAGGTGATTCTTCAATCGATTAACGATGACTTTTGAGATAATTTTGTAAATCACGTTGCAGAGGCTAATCGGACAAAACTGGGTGATACTAGACGGGGAGGGATTTTTGGGTATTAGGACCCGGATGGTTTGATTTAAATCTTTTTCCCACCGTTCCTGCCTGAAAATTGCCTGAATATACTCTGTCACTTTGGGGCTGACCCACCCTCATTGCTTCTGAAAAAATAATGCATTGAAACCATCTACCTCGGGGGTTTTATCCGAATTCATTCCAAAAATCGCAAGCTTTATTTCTGTGTGATGAAGAGGCTGGGCTAAGTCTCAGAGACTGTCCACTGAAAGTGAAAGGAAGGCTCCCGAGAGTGGGAATCGGTACAGAGGTCCTTCCTCTTGCGTATACAGTTGGACAAAGCAGTCCCTGGCTAACTGTCTTAATTGCCCTTGGTCAGAAACTATTGTCCCCTGGGCATCCTTGAGACTCTCGATCTTCATTTTCTTTCTTTTGGATATGGTTAGAGTGTGGTAATATTTAGTATTCCTATCGCCCTTCGAAATCCAATCGTACGAGGCTTTCTGATGCCAAAAGATTTCCTCCTCACTCAAAACCTGCATCATTTCCCCGCTCAACTGTTCCTCCAAGGCTAATAGGGAATCCAAATTGTCCTCAGTTATGGCTTTCTGAATGCCCTATAATCTTGCTAATAGTCTTTTCTTCCGATGGAAAATATTTCCAAAATCTGAACGATTCCATATTATGAGGTGTTGGGAAAGTTTGGCTAGTGAATTATTCATCGTCTCCTCATCTGGTGCCCAATGCTCTGCTACCACCTCATCAAACCCTGGATTAGTTAGCCAAGCATTTTAAAATCTAAAAACTGGGGAGCCTATTAGTCTAGGAGTCGGTTGATGAAGGTGAATCCACATAGGACTATGGTCAGACCCTAGGAAGGGTAAGTGGTAATTTACCGCTTGTAGGAAGGTTTGTATCCACTTCATCGACCCAAAGACTCGATCCAATCTAGCCTATACCACGCCTCGATGCCACGTATACTTGAAGCCAACATAACCCAGATCATGAAGGCTACTCCCTTGTACCTAATCCTGAAAGTGCTTGTTCGCTATTTGCGTTGCTTTGGCTCCACCCCGTTTATCTGAGATCTCCAGTTTTGCATTAAAATCCCCTCCTACTAGCCAGGGTTTATGGAAGGATCTACCTACCCATTCTAATATAGGCCAGAGGTGTTTTTGAGAAGAGATTTGTGGGTTGGCGTAAATAGCGGTAAAATCGAACGAGTATGACTTATACTTGATTGTGGTATGAATAAATTGACGGTGAGCTAACATTATTGAGATATTAAAATCAAACTTCCATAACATCCATATCCCTCCTGAGAAGCCTTCGGCTTCCACTCTGAACGAGTAGTCAAACCCCAAAGTACGGATTACTTCGTGGGCCCTAGCTCCATTAATTCGGGTTTCTAGCAGAGCGAGGATACCTGAATTATAGTTACGAAGGTAATTACACAGAATAACTAGGAATTTAACCCCCTGCCCCTTGACAATTTCAAATTAGGATCGACATATCAAAAAGAGCTCAAAAAATTAACTAGATATTATACCTCCCATGGGAGCGTCCTTAAACCATCGCCCAGGGACTGTAGTGTCTACACCTCGTTACTGCCACTCTGTGGCATGGCTTCCGGTTTATCTGACCCACTTGCTATATCTGAGGGGTCTGTATGCTGAGTGACGATGCTCACCCTCATGCTACTATTAGCCTCTTGGGCCTCTACTCTTTCCATCAGTTGGAGTCACTCCTCAACGTCCAACTCTCAGTCTTGCAAAACCTGGCTATCACAAACCATTTCTATATGCAAAGATATTTTGATTGCTATGTTTTTGTCCAAATTGGTGGGTTACATTTGGAATTGGGGGGCTATAACTGAATTTTGTTCCTGGATAGTACTGGGCCGAGAACTTAAAAGATGAGTGTTTTAAGATTATTGTGTTCCATCCAAATTGGTGACAATGAGGACAAAAATAAGCACAAAATTATAATAGGGAAGAAACTACAAAAACAATGAAAAAGGGAACAAAACAAATGGGACAAACATGTACAAAGCCATAGGCTAACATGGAAGGGCCTTTATCAATTGTACATGGATAGGATGACAACCAACAACAATCACAATCTCATTTTTCTATTACTCACCTTACAAATGAGGAGTATCAACAACTTCTTAACATCATGCATAGATAGCCATATAAGGGTAATATTGCTCCCTTGGCCAACTTTTCATGTAAGTACACTTTTATAACCAATAAATGGGTTATAGATGGTGGGGCTTCATATCATATGGTTACTGATAAATTCTTCTAGATTCAAACCATCTCGTGAATAATCATGCACTTATAAAAAATTTCAAATGGTAGTTTTTTTACTAAACACATATTAGTAGCATAAAATTATCTTAAAACATTGAACTCAATAATGTCATATGTGTAATTCCCTAATAGAACCTAAGAAGGGGGTGAATTAGGTAAAATTGAGATTTTGCCTTATGTTTGATACTTTTATGAAAAGTACCACAAATTTCCACAAATGCAAATATGAAATAAAAGAGAATGAGTTAAATTATAAACAAAGAGTAAGGGAAGAGAAACAAAAATGATTTATAGTAATTTTGCAAACAATTCTTTCCAACGTCCAATCCCAAGACTCATCTTCGATTTCTACTATAGTTGTTTTTAAGACAAAGAATACCTTTTGTGCAATTTTTATTTTGGCAAAAAGGAACCTTATTTTCTATCTTTCTTTAAAGTAAAGCAGAACCCCAATTCACTTTTGATAATGCCAATGATCTCAAGCCCAATAACTAACTTATAACTAAAAAATTGTTCATTTTGATGCTATAATAATCACGAAAGGCTCATGCACTTAAAATAAGACAATAAGTGCTCAAATAATTAAGACAAACTTAGAAATATGTGTATAGAATACTTAAATACCGGTCGACTAGTAAGCATTAAAGGCTTCAGATTCATATCTGTTAGAATATTGGTTATTCAGTATAATACATCAATTTTAACAACTTTAACCTATATTGATTGACCACTAACTCATATAGGTTAACCAATCACCCCAAAAATATTATTTTAACATTTTTGAATACTTAAAATAAAGTTCTTTAATCTGAATATGATTAAAACACTTTCCAAATATTATCTAAAGTTTATTTGAAATATTATGAGGTTTTTATATTAAAATCAAAAGTTTCAATGCCCTTGATAAATATAGAGACTTATGAAATGAAAAAAAATGAAATGTTTATACAGGGTGGGCCTCTTAGATTATTGAATATGATCAAGATGAGCTCGCAATAAGTAATACATGAAATAATCTCGATGTGTCTTGCTCTATTTTTTGACTTGATATTGATCTTAAAAATTACAAAACATCGTCTTATTCTTATATTCCTTCTCATTAATAACACTAAAACTTGTTAGTATTACTTACTTTTTTTATTGTCAAAACTTCTACTAGAACCTCCCTTTGTTCAACAATATGCTTACCAATTTTACTTTTAACCTCTTATTAGCACTTAAAATCACTAAGGATCTCAATTGTTTGGTCACTTTTTATCCTAAATATTGTAATTTTTAGGACCTTGACTCGATTAGACAAATTGAAATGAGTGAGTTGTGAGACAGGGTTTATCAAATGAAGTTAAACAAGAGAGTAATGGCTAATTATGGAACATCTAATGATGGTGTAATGCTTTGGTATATGCAAATAAGTCATCCCTCTTATCAACGTCTAAAACTTGTGTTTGACTTCAATTTTCCTTTGAAATTAGACAATGTTTGTGATGCTTGCCATAAAACTAAACGATCTAGATTGCCTTTTCCTATTAGTATAAATAAAATTTTGGGACCTTTTGCTTTTATTCATGTTGATATTTCGGAGGCACTATACTACATTCTCTTTAAGTGATGCTGATTATGTTTTGACTATTGTTTATGACTTTTTTCGTGGGAATTGTGTTTATTTCATGAAATATAAATCAGAGGCTTATAAATACTTGACTATTTTCCATCACATCTAATGCCATGAAAGATTTTTTTTAACAACAGTGGCATCTTGTTACAAACTTCTTGTACAAGAACCCCATAACAAAATAAGAGGGTGGAACATAAACACATATATATTTTTAAAGTTGCACGCTCCCTTCATTTTCAAGCTTCCTTTCCTTTATGATTTTATGGAGAGTGTATTTTAACCGCAACATACCTAGTCAATATCACACATATACCTAAACTTTCAGGTAAATGTCCCTTTGAAGTCTTATCTAGTAAATTGTCACTTTACTCCCATTTATATATTTTTAGGTCCTTTTATTATGCTTACAATAATAGTAAATGTAAGGATAAATTTGAATCAAGGGTTATACGGTGTGTGTTTTTAGGAAATCGTAATAGTAAAAAAAGTATAAAGTATGATTTTAAGAACAATAAAATTTATCTTATAATAATAATAAATGTAAGGATAAATTTGAATCAAGGGTTGTACGGTGTGTGTTTTTAGGATATTTTAATAGTTAAAAAAAGGTATAAAGTATGATTTTGAGATCAATAAAATTTTTGTCTCAAAGGATGCCATCTTTTATAAGCAAGAATTCCCTTTTCTTGAAACCCTAACAGTCATCTAATCTTATCTTCCAAAAATGGTCTTCATTTGTTGATATTGACTTGTTTGCACAAATAAATACCTAAACTCAAAATAATGAGGCCATGCCAAATGCTTCCATGAATATGTTGTTTCCTATCTTTGAGGAAGAGCTGTGATTAAAACCAATAATAATTTACTATTAATTGTGATCATGGTGACTACAATACCACATTTACAAAGCCACCAAATCCTTACCATATATGATAGGTGTCCAAAAAATTGCAAGGTTTTAGTTATCATACGTGCGTTCATAGATAATATTACTAATCTCATAAGCTCAAATGGTTATCATAAGTATTTCTAAACCCAGCCCCTAAAAAGAAATTCTATGAAGGACTAATATGTTATTTCTTCCATCTCCTCAAACATACCAATATTAACACTAGTTGTAATATCCTGTCTCCTAAATTGTTGAGGTTAGAGGTTTAGAAGATTAAGTGCATACATATTGTATTAATCAATTGAAATATTCCAGGATGCTTGGATATGATTTTGACAAATTATAATTAAATTAGAAATTGATGGATTTAAGTTAATAATTTGAAGTTAATTGTTAAAAATTGGAAGTTTAAGGAGTCAATGTGTAAATTGGCTTAGTAAAATTCCTAAATGGTAAAACTGGAGACAAGTGACACTTTACATTTGTGACAAGTGGTACTTTATATTTGTGACAAGTGACCCTTTAAATTTGTGACAAATGGAACTTTAGACTTATGACATGTGGAGCTTTAGAATGGTCGTGTGTAGCTTTACAAATGGT
Source organism: Erythroxylum shatona (assembly GCA_027568895.1). NCBI lineage: Eukaryota > Viridiplantae > Streptophyta > Magnoliopsida > Malpighiales > Erythroxylaceae > Erythroxylum > Erythroxylum shatona. The sequence goes on from JAOSBK010068567.1 coordinate 10,665, forward strand.
GACATATGTAGCCTTACAATTGGTGACATGTGTAGCCTCACAAATAGTAACATATAGAGGCTTAAATGAGTGATATGTGGAGCCCAAGGTTAGTAACTCATGGACCAATAGAATAGTAACATATGGACCAATAAAAAGATAACATATGGACTAATTGAATGGTGACACATGGACCAATAAAATGGCGACACATGGATTAGTTTGACTTTCTAAAGAAAATAGTTGTAAAAGGCAACAAAAGGGAGAGTGAAAGTCTGCCATGAGGTTAGAAGAGGGAGAAAAACAAAAACAAGACAGAGAAGGAAAGCAAAAGGGGAAAAGAAGAGGAGAAGGAAAGAAGTTACCAAGGTAAGTTGAAATTGTGGTTTCAATTACATCTTCCTCTTTCAATCTGTTTTACATATCTTTAAAGCATGAATTTGAAGAAATTCAAAGAACAAAAGTTTTAGATATAGGTCTTAGCTTAACCTCTGTGAAAGTGGCTTGATAGACTGTTAATGTCTTATTAATGCTTCTGTGAAATGACTTGGCTAGAAGATGTCTTGATAATGATTCATTGTTAATTAAGCATTGGTTGCCAGCTTGTTTCTTACTAGAAAACAGGTCAAAATTTGGATGAGAATTGTATTCTAAAGAGAGATGCTATTTTTGTAATTTTTAGATATATTAAGACTAATGGAAGTCTAGTTTCAGGGGGCACAAGAATCATGGTATTTGGATTTTTGTTGAGAGAGTTACGATTAAAAAAAGATAGCTTGTTCATAAAGGAACATTAGGAAGAAAAGGTTATAAACATTGCACTTAAATGATTGCATACATAATCTTGCTATTCGTTATCAATGACCAATGTTTATATGCATGTCTAATAGGCTCTCAGAGTGATTGTCAATACCTCATTGTTGTTATTTATATGATCGTTATAATTCCAGATATTGTTGGTCCGAAGAGTTTGATATTTCTGGATTGTATATAGAAGTGTTTTCAAATGAATGCCAATTGCTGATTATGTGATTATCCATGAAATGCTTATTTGATTTAAATTGAATATGAATTTTGGATAACTAGTTATACTGATGAAAGCAAATGATGTGTGAGATGATTCATATCATTGCATTTAATGATGAGTAAATGGAAGTTATGAACAAAATGATCAACGCGCAGGCATTTAGGGTGAAATGCTCATAATCAGGACCTAAGGCTCATAATGTGAAATTAGGCCTTAATGCTCATAATTTAAAATCAGGTTTTAAAGCTCGTAATGTGATCAGGGCTATAATGTTTGTTAAGCTGGCCAACAAAAAATTGTTTAAAACCCAGGGCATGAATTGACATATTTGATCACAACAAAAAGAAAGAAGAAATAAAGCACATATGCATTTGCATTTGCATTTTTGTATATATGATATGCTCTAATTGAATCAAATATTGCAATACATCTGGATATCATTGAAAATGTGATATTGTTGTCCCCCGAATTTTTTTTGATGAATAAACATGATTTAAAATTTTTTTGAGGTCTTGCTAGATTAATTACTTTATTTAGAGTTAATTATTATGTTAATGTTAGTAAGATTTTAAAATATGGTTTAGTTGAATTAAGTGGTAAGAGTATATACGTATGAGGGCATTTTGGGAAAGTTATAAGGCATGAGGGAATGGGCAAAGTGGACAATTAATGTGCATTAAGGGTAAAGTGGGAAGAATAAAGTGTTGTCTTGTCTTTAAAAAGGAGAAAAACGTGTTTTGAGGATAGAAAAGGAGAGAAGAAACGAAGAGAAGAGAGAAGAAGGAGAGAGTTTCGGTTTTGAGAGGAAAGAAAGAAGAAAAAGCTATGTTTCATCTTTGCTTAGCTTTCAACAGGGAATTTGAAGTTGTTCAAGAAGGGAAAAAGGTAGAGGAAGATAAGAGCTTCCATTTAAGCCAACAATCTCATTATTTGGTGAAGATTCAAGGTCAGTTTAATTTTAATCCTTTGAATTTTTGGAAGAGTTTTGGTTCGTTAAGCTTAAGAAATGTTTGGGTTTAGTATTCTAGAATCAATTTTAGTGAATGTATCTTGTGGGTTCTCAATTGGAATTCCTATTGAATGGAATTTTGTGGCTATTGTTAAAGGAAATCAAGGAGCAAGTCTTTAAGCAAGGAATTCAAAGTCGGTTTCATTTTTATGATTGAGTAATGAGCCAAGATTATCTTTTCAAATTAAAGAGTATTAAATGACTTCAATTGCTTCATAAATATGTAATTTATTGCTTTTGAATGATTTGAAAAAATTTGCTATATGTTTGGTATATGGACTTGTTTGACAAATTGTGAAATGATGATGGAATTGCATTTGGAATATTACATGCTTATGAAAATCATGTTTTCGAAAAGGTGCCATTTTGGGCAACATGTTTGCAAATTGTAAAATGCATGATTTTGTGGGTTTGGTTTGGTCCATTTTGTATGTCAAGTGTACTTTGACTAAAGGCTTCTCCTACCTACCTGCTAGTGACATGGAACTCCTTCACGGACTCCCCTAAGTTCACGGCTATGCAAAAACTATTATGTGGGATTGCGATAGTAGTTCCGTTCATGGCTACATAAGACCATTTTATGGAATTGTATTAGTACGTTGTATTTATGGACCTACCCAAGCCATTTTGATGTGTTTATGAGATTATGATGTATTGGCAAGTTTGATGGATACATGCCTTATATGAGTTGTGAATTGGCTTGACAAGTGGAGAAATTGATAAATATTTGTTTTAAGGATTTTTATGAGAATTTGCTATGATCATGAATGTTTAATTGGTTTTGCTTGTTAACGATTATAAAACTGTTACCTATGAGCTTTTAAGCTCACCCCTACTCTCCTTCCCCTATTTAGGTGATGAGCAAGAGATCGAGTGAAAGTGAGTCAAGGCATCACTCCGAATTTGCATGTTTTGTTTTATTTTGGAGTAATTTATGTAAAACAAGGCTGTAGTTACATTTTGAGCAATTATCATTCAAGTATCTTGTGTATTTTGGGGATTTTGCGAAATGATGTATTATGGAATGAGATGTCATTAAAGCTTTGTAAGCACTTATATTATGATGTTAATGAAATATGAATTGTGTATGGATGATGTTGAGTTGAAATTAGGTATATTTGAAGTTTCAACTTGAGATGATAAATCTTGAACATGAATTATTATTATACATATAAGTGAGATATTATGGAAAAAGAAAAATAGGATTTTTGTGAATGATGAGAATTAGTTGTATCAAATGAGTAGAATTAGAGAGTTTCATGAAATAACATTGGTAGTTGAATGGTTATGCTCAGGACATTCCACGTTTGTATAGTGCAAATTTCAAATCTTCCATAGGGGTAAAATTCGTGTTCTGACTTCAGGGAAAAATATGTATTAATATAAATAGAATTAGCCAAAGTTTATTTCATAAAAATTGTAGCTTATCTTTGTATCTTTCCAACAATATAAAGTATGAAATTTTTGGATATCAGAGTTAGGAGATATGATCATTATAATTTGGTAATGCTGCATAGGATATATACACGAAACAATTCTGGTATACGGAGTAATATCGCACTAAGAGAGTCGAATTTGGAAAGAAAATGAGTAAGAGGGGTGTTAGAATGGATGTAGGATCCATTGGAGAGGTCTTGGAGGGTGAAATTTCTGTGAAAACCCGAAGGTTACACGGTCAGGCCATGTAAAATCAACACTGACCGTGTATTCCAGTAATGAAAAGGCCACCAGACCCGTGGGTTACACGGTCTGCTCGTGGGGTTTCACATGGCCCATATTTTGACCCTCTAAATGACAAAATCTCTTTTTAGATCTTTACTAAAGTTGTAGATCTAGAAGTCCTCTTCGAAACCATCTTAAAATGACTTTAATCTGACATCTCTAACAAAAGTTATGCTAATTGTCCTGAAACTGGTCCAATATGATTGAGTACAAATGCATGTTTGATTCTTTTAGCCATAACTTGATCATTCGACCTCAAAATGAAGTGATTCTTAAACCAATAGATTCATAACACAAAATTGATAGCCTTTAGTATTGATTTAAAAAAGATTGATGGAAAGAAAGTGAGGGATCGGTTGGGAGAGCATCACTAGTTTACAAACATACTTTGGCTTTTTAAGCATATTTTAATCTATAGAGTTCCAAATGAGATGTTTCTTATTGAAAAATGAACTAGAGACATAAAACTACAATTGTTATGAAGAAGTCCATTTGTGATTTTGGTGTTTGACTAGTGGGGACACACCACCCTTGTAACATCCCACCCCCTACGGGAAGGGTAAAATAGGAAATTTGGCATAGGATGGGATTGGTAGGGATTAATTGGT
>JAOSBK010068597.1:0-15004 GCA_027568895.1 Erythroxylum shatona
TTATTGCATTAGAAGAAGTAAAATTGGGAAGATTATGAGTGAATATGATGTTAGAATGGATGTAGGAAGCATTGGAGGGGCTTTGGGAAACCGCCATGTCCGTTTAACGGACCTTCTTATGTCAAAAATGACACCCAGCATCGCCCATGTCTATTTAACGGACCTTCTCAGGTGAAAAATGACTTCCAAGTCAGTCTATGTCCATTAGGCAGACATGTATGTCTGTTAAACGGATATTTACAGGACAACTACAGTAAATCGTGATTTTGACTATTTTAGAGGTAGAATAGCTCTTCGAGTTCTTCATAAAAGTAGTAGATCTCGAAGTACTATTTCAAAAAGTCTAAAAACAACATCAATCCGACATCTGTAGAAAATGTTATGGTAATTGTGCCAATATAGGTACAAAATGAATAATGACATAAACATGTTGGATTCTTTTGGCCATAACTTCATCACCTGACCTCTGAATGAAGTAATTCTTGAAGAAATAGATTCCTAAGACACTTTCCTACCTCTCTATAAAAATTGGTGGCTTTTGGGTTTGATATAAAAAAGATTTATGGTCAGAAAATGAGGAAATTGATTAGAAGAGCATGAATTGGTTGTTTACCAAACATATATCGTGAACTATAAAGCTCCGAATGAGATGATTATTGTTTCAAAGTAAACTAGATACATGGAGATAAAATTTTTATGAAAAACTCAAGTGGTTCTTCAGGCGTTTGATTGGTTTGGGCTTACCCTTCTGGTTTGAGATGTTATGAGAATGATAACTAAAGAGGGTTCATTGAAATAATGCTACAAGAAGACCCGTTATGCTTTATGACTTCGGAATGATCGTTGGACTCCGGAATCGAGGTCCAACATATTTAGTCCAGAGAAAGAAGATGAACCAATAATGATTAAGGTGATTTTTTAGAATACGCTCACGCTTTATGGTTTAAGAGTTGGGCTCCGGATCCCAGGATCCAATATGTATGGTATCAGAGCAAGAGTTGGGTTTCGGAAACAACACCCAATAGTAAAGGCATTGATCGATTGAAATTCTTTCTTCAAAGAAAATTGCAAACTAAGGATTTGGGAGATTTGAATTATTTTCTAGGTAATGAAGTTACTAGATGTAGACAGGGTATCTTTATTTGCCAACAAAAATATGTTCTTGATATTCTCACATATACAAATATGCTTGGATCTCGACCATGTGATGCTCTTATGGTGCCTAATCTTAAACTTATGGCTGATGGTGGTGACCTATTAGATACCTAGAATGATAAAGAAGACTGGTGGAAGACTGGTAGGAAAACTCAATTATTTTATTGTGACACGCTCAGACGTTGCTTTTCTTGTGAATGTGGTTAACTAATTATGTCCTCACCACAGATTATTCATTGGGAGGTAGTTATGAATATATTTTGATACTTAAAGCGAGCTCCAGGGTGTGGAGTACTTTATCGTGACCATGGATTATGTGATGCAAATTAGGCTAGTTCTCTGGATACTGTGTTTTTATAGGTGGCAATCTCATATTGTGGAAAAGTACAAAACAATTAGTGGTTGCACGGTGTAGTACAGAAGTAGAGTGTCATACTATAGCATAAACTACATGTGAGTTGATGTGGGTGCATCAATTATTTATAGAAATTTGTTTTCCTAAAGTCCTATGAACTTTTGGTGTGATAATCAAGCTTCTCTCTATATTGCTTTTAATCTAGCATTTCTTAAGAGGACTAAGCATATTGAGGTGGATTATCATTTTGTTAGGGAGAAATTGCAACAAGGATTGATCTCTACTAATTATATAAGTGGGGAGCAACTCACAGATATATTTACTAATTCTTTACCTTGGAGTAAGGTTGAAAGTATTTGTAACAAGCTAGGCATGATTAACATATATACTTCAGCTTGTAGGGAGTGTTTGAAAGGACCCATCCTATAGTTCCCCTGTCAGAACCCGAGTGGAGCCCTCCAGGAAATCCTACAGTAACTTTCCAATCGATATCTAACTCAATTGAAGGGTTCCCATAAAGTCAAATCATTCAATTGTTAAAATTTTTTATACTTTCAAAATTAAAAGCGTAGAAAATAGTGGGAATTTTTTAAAATTATTTTATTGAAAATTTCAGCAGAACAATAACTATTTTTCTAAGATCTCTAAAATTCAAAAACTTGCATAACATGATTTAAAACACTTATATTATTTCATTCCCATCTTTAACTTCTGGAATGAGACCTCAGATCCATAGCATAAGCAATCACAAATATATAATTCTAAACATTTTAAAAACGTCTTTGAGGATCAAAGCATTCTTAGTTCATTAAGTAAAAGATATTTAAAATTCTACTAATATTCACAAGATCACACTTTTTAACTCTTTCCAAAATAATTTAAAAAATATCACATACATAGCAAAAATAACACAAACATAGCAACACTAGATGATACAACTAATCCTGAGGCGAAGTCCCAATTATGCAACTCCTACATTCATACCTAGGGTGATTTGTTTAAAAACATAAACATAAGTGTGAGATAAACAAACTCAGTGAGTATAATCAATTTACAAAATAATTGAAATTTTTATAAAAACATAACTACAATATTTCTTTATAATCATAAAGCTCATGGTAAAGCATTTTCCATAACAATTTATTCGTGCATCATCAAATCCGGTAATAACATAACATTTCGTAAAACACAATTTCAAGTTTCTGAAATATTATTCCAAAATGCTTTTTGACATTAAACTCATAATATACAAGTTTCTATTTTCCTTTTTTCCTTTTTTCCTTAAACAATAAACAGTTGTGGCAATAATTTTCTGAAAACTTTTATACTAAAAATAAGTCAACCACTAGAATTAGTACCATACGATACCTCTCAAATCACTTTTTAAAATAAATAGTGACAACATTATTACTGTCATGAATTTTATTACTCAACATAGCCCACGACTAGTTGCTTTACCATACGATACATTAGACATAAAGTCACAGAGCTAGTTCTGTATCGCTTACCTGTAACTAGTTAACCACTAGTTACGAAACTGGTTCTACATTGTGTACCTGCAATAGGTTAACTACTATAGATCGATAGTTACAAAGTTGATTCTACATCTCTTACCTGTAACAAGTCACAGGGTTGATTATACATTGATTACCTGTGACTAATTAACTACTATTTACAGAGTTGGATCTATATTGCTTACCTATAATAGGTTTACCACTATAAACTAGTATAATAACATGTATAAAGCCTAATAGTGTACTATAGGCAAAATCAACTTATACCTTTTCAGTCCATCTTATTCTAGAAATAGATTATAGGAGGATTCATAATCATTCAATTTAAAGCATGATTTCAATGTAACTTCCCATCATACAAAATTTAACTTTCAATTTACAACTCATATATTGTTAAAGCATAATCTCATGCTAGCAATATTCCCTCGTAAAATATCATTCACACAAAACTCAAATTAAAGTATACCCACATGTCATCAATTCTTTTGTAAAGAATTTAGTCAATATAAAATAATTAAAATACACTCACAACTTACTAGGTTCCTTTTCACCACTTCAAAATCCTTCAATTGGCTTCCTTTTGTGATCTGAAAACCTAATACGAATACATTCAACTCCTTAACACATTTTTCAACCAAATATACCATAAACCATGTCAACTTCATTACTTTCCACATACACTCCATACAATAATTTTTTTCCAAATAATAACACAACACTTCACTTAATAATTCCAATACCATAAATATACTTAATGGCCATACTTAATCACATTCACATGGTCATTACATTATAACCACACTTTTATAGCCAAAAAATGTCCTTAAGGCTAAACTTAAAATTTTTACATTAAACTTTTCCAATTCAGTTCCATTTGATTTTTAACACTTAAAACCAATCCAAATTCACTTCCATGGCATTTTAATACACACATTTAAGCCATAAAATTTCATTGACAAATTTTTACAAAATCATACACCCTTAGCCGAATTTCAACCAAAACCAAAACCAATTCCAAATCAATTCTTTTTCATTTTTTTACTTAATTAGCATCAAATATCATGCTATGAACATCATAAAATATCAAAGTAGAATTTTGGATCATAATCCATTAAAAACCCTAACCTTGGTCGAAAACTCATCTAATCATTTCCATTATTTTTCTTTCATTCTTTCATCATTAAACTAACTACCTAATGTTATTCATTAATCTTAAATCATCAAGTAACAATATAAAATACTTTAGGCAATATATCTTACCTTTGACCAAGTTTGAAAAAAGTTCCATATGTTACTTTTCTTAATTTTTCTTCTCCTAATTGCTTCCAATGCAATAAAACCTTGATATTACATCAAAAGGGTACCATTTACACCATCAAACCAAATTGAAACTATAACACAACAAACCCAATTTTTCACCAAAACTAGTAAACCTAACCTAAATTTTCACCAAAGCTAGTAAACTTACCTACCCATTTTCTTCTTCCTCTTCATTTGAATGGCTATAGAACCTTATTGGATGATTGATTGGAGGTAGAAGAGCATTAAAAATGCTTTCGATCACTTCTTCATGGCCATAGCCTAATCTCTCTTCTCCTTTCTCTTTTCTTTTCTTTTCTTCTATCTCTTCCTTTCTTTCTCCCATCCACGGCCATCCATCCATTTTTCAAGTAATGAACGCTTTGCTTCTTTACACATTTTTCCACCATTGCCCTTAATAACATCTTATAATTACAACTTTACCAAAATGTCTCATATTTACTCTTTTACCCATGCCACTCATCACCATTTAATTGATTGCTTCTAATGACTTATCACCTTATGCATTTCATTCTCTTATCGGTCATTAAGTATGACTCACTTATCCACTAATGTCATTTTTATGCAAAATGACCAAATTACCTTTTAATGCATTTAATTCATCAACTAACAAATTAAATCTAAAAAATAGTAAACAACCATCTTATCATCAAATTGATGATGAAATAATCAAATTAAGGTCAAATTTTATTGATTGGATTCTTTTAAAAATATTCGAATGAGTTTAAAATCCTCAATATCCATTATTTTCCAAAAAGGGCATTTTACCCTAAACTTTGGAACTTCTAAAATCATCCGACCGAACTTATTTTCGAACCATTTCAGTATCATTAGACTCTAATACCAATTATGGGTAATTTTTTCAAATTTTTGTGGTGGAATCCCCAAAATCACTATTTAAGTAGAAATACTATTCACCCTGATTCACTATTCATCTAAAAAATACTATTCACTGAAATCATCCAAATTTCATTCAAAAGTGTCACCTAAATCTTCAAAGCACATTTCGAGGCTTTTAAAGCTTGTTCGGACTTATTATGTAGCTTTTCAAATTTTTTGAAAAGTTTTCACTTTTAAAGCTTGTTCAAACTCATTGCATAGCTTTTCGAATTTTTTGGAATTGAGAAATTTTAGTTTGAGTCCAAAACTATTTCTAGTCTTACAGTGATCTCTGTTATAAACTCAATAATACATTTAAACACTTAAAATACTCTAATATATCATATATAAAGCATACTCTATAAAATGCATATATAACACATCACACAATGCAATAATCGAATTATGATATTACATTGTTAGAATATGATGGTATTTTAATAAGGTATTTAAGTCTTCTGTGTACTTTCTCTTATTAAGTATAATATAATAAGGTTTAAAGGGATCATCATGGTTGTCATGCCTTCCCGTCGTCAAATGTCCTTGTCACCAATTAATAACTCTTAACTCTTCCCAATAAATGGTCGCCACCATTTTTTTTTTTACAGAGGAAAGAAAACAAAACGACTATGCTAAAGAAGCAATAGGACTGCGAGACAACGAGCCGTGAAGGTCCCGTTGCATGTGGGCCCAGACTAAAGTTGGAGGCTCCAGAAGGATATGGAAGCCCGGAGTAGCAAAGGCTTCCAAGGAAGCCAAGCAATCGGCACTCTGATTCCCTTCTCGATAAACATGCTAGAACTGGACCTCCCTGGGTGACGGAGGAGACGCCAGATACCTGCAACCAAAGCAAACTGGTCAGTAGCATAGCCAGTGGAAGTAGAGAGAATATTGATCACCTCGAGTTAATAACTCTTAATTCTTCCCAATAAATGGTCTTGTACTAGAGATAATAGTAAATCATCCACCTCTCTTCCTGCACCTCTATCTAGTCTCTCTTGTTGTCACCAATTAATTACTTTTCCCTCTCCACTTCCTCCTAATCTCTGCTTCTCTCTCTAGTAAAGCCCTTTATCTCTCTACCTCTCTCTAACTTCCATTAGATATTTTCTATCTTATTCTTCATAAACAACCTAGAAAGTTAGAAATGGAGTGGGAAGGAGAATTCAACATTGGATCTTGCTATTACTCCGTCCTCGACATTCGCTTCAACACCTATCAACCCATTATCTACACTTGCATAAAAAGAGACAATCCATATTATGATTATTCTCACACACATATATCGAGCCTTCTTTTTTTCCCTTGGTATTGCTTCTGGTTTCGCGAAATGGGAAAGAAAAAAACTCAACTTCAACTTAATGATCAGCTGAAATGGATTGACAACACTGAAGCTGTACTCAAACTTTTAAGGAAACAAGCTCTTCTTTTGTTCAAACCGGAGGGGGTCTTTTTGTGTGTGTTCCTACTATTCATACTTAATTTCCTTCCATTGGTCAAGATCCAAGTTTCATGTGTAGCAGGAATGTTCAATTTGAGATAAAATTATGTAGTGTTTTTATTGTCTTTATCTTCAAGATTATAACAGTAGTAGAGGGAATAGCTACTGCGATTAACATTATATTATACCTTATCACAGGAGAAATTTTGCAGTAATGCTTATGTTAGATAGTTTCTTAGAGCTAAAGGTGATAACGTGAAGAGGGATGCAAAGAGTAAGCGCTTGCCTTTCTTGGAAAGATAACATAGTGATTGATACTATAACAACAATCTACATTATCATGTGACCACTACCACTAGATTATGTAGAGAAGCTGTTTCTTACCCTTTTTTACTACTTCTTAGACCTCTCTTTTTTATTTTTCTACTACTTATTAGTCTTCTTCTTTTTTTTATAATCATTCATTTTCTTTTTGTCCCATTATATATATGGAATGTTGCTTTTTTTATTAGTTTGAATGGTTGAGTGTTAAAGTAGCCACAAGTTCAAAATAAAAAACAACAAATGATAGCACAAAATGTATCAATCACTATTTTTTGTTACTTTATTTTTTCTGTTTCTTGTTTCAAAATATGGAAAACTTGATGATAGACAAATTTTTCGCTCAGCTCGTAAAAGGAGTCGCTTATGCAACAGGTCATGATGAAGAATCAATACCTATTTTGGTAATTTTCAACTCTGTCACGTACCTCTTTTATCACTTTTTGCATTTTTTTCAAACTAAAGGAAAGAGGGGAATAGTCAATAAGGTTCTTTCTTTGTATCTTTTCTATATTCTTACTCTGCAACTATTACGTATATATTCGTTCAAAGGCTTTATTGTTCCTTTATTGCCGTTGGTTACAGATGTTTTGACTTAAATAAAATTATCAGAAATTCCATTCACATAAGTTGTAAGTGACTATATAAACTTTTAGATTCTACCTCTTTTTCAATTTCTTACTTTTTTGTTAATTCGTCATCTATTATTTAAAAATTCTTTCTTTAACTTCAAATTTTGTAGATTCACACGGTTCCTGATGTTTACTCTTGAGTTAGTCGTATAAACCATGGTAAGAAAAGATGAACAATTTGTACTCCTTTTCGATGCAAGTATGTCCATTTCTTGCAAAACTTTGTTAATAATCCATAAAAGTTTAGGGTCAGGTACCCGACATGTGTTTTCTTATAATTTGTTCATTTTATCTTCTCTGGCTTTTTCAAGTCTACCTTGGGATTTATAAATCTGCTTCTGCTAGCACTGAGAATTGTGGCAGAATACTACCTATGCAGGCTTTACAAGGCTTTTGTAATCGACCCACCTTCTCATTCTCTTGTCTATGGAAGGTAAAATTCAAAATTATCTACCTAATTCTAGTCTGTTTAGTTATGTTATCTCATTTTTCTACTTGTTTGTGAAAAGTACCCAACTCTTTTACTTTTTCGATCTACAAGAGGTTGTTACTGTTGACCTACTCATGTTCCTTTCTTTACCTTTCGTAGTTAGTTTTCTATATCGAGGCCCCCACAAACTCATAAGTCAAATCTTGCCTGCTTAACAATTGTGCAATGTGGATGATTACAGGGTTTTTGACCATTTGTTGAGCTATCGATGCTCATGATGGTGGTATCTTCACTGGACTTTGAAGAATCATTAGAATTATGTGATTTTGGTAAATACCCACAAGTCTTTTCCCTCTGATTTAAGCCTTCGTCGATTAAATCAACATCCAAAGATGGATTATGCTCATCTTAAAGGTTTTCATTCGCTTTGTAGCTATAGTTTGATTCACTCAAACTATGGTACCTCACCTTGAGTCACCTGATTGCTCCGAAAGTAGAGCCCACTAGCAAGTCTCCTTTGGGGTCAACATGTATCTCCCTGCTCAATGAAAGGTACATCTCCTTCGCATCACCGATTGCTAGAACGCGACGTGGAAGCATCAATGATTCCACAAAGCCCACCAATAAAACTCTATTTTTGTTGACTCAGATGCCACAACATGTGACCATAAGAGAGGCAGTTAAAATTAGTCAACCATGCACCCTATAGCCCTCTTTCCTCCAATCACTGGCTATGTTTTCAAAAAGGATTGGAGAACCGATAAGTCTCACAAGTCTTTCTTACCGTTCCTGAGGTTCTATAGAAGGTCGTACGATGAGATCATTTACAGGTCAAAAATGACATCTCCAACTATGATCTCATCTCTATTATGCCACCTCCTCTCAAACAATGCCATGTATCTGTATCGCAATGGTTCTAAGCGGACAGCTAAGTCTATTAACAAAACAGGATGAAGCAAAAATATATAAAAGTTGTATGAAGCAAAACGACGATGCCATTAACATGATTATTACTCCTAATATTTTCCTAATTATATATATCTTTTGGTTTTAACAATTAGAGAGAAATGCTTAAGTTTGTATTTCACTATTTTGATTATTCTGCATATCGTTAAATCAAGGCCAATCATTTATTAAGAAAGATCAAAGGTTTTTAAGCATTAGACTACGTCAGGTCAACATGTTAATATACCAAAAATAATAAAAAATGCCTATAACATCATAGACATTGACATTTGTGAGAAAATCTAGTACGCTTGACTCTTGATATCAACTTATTGGTACAAAGAGCATGTTGGAAATTTGACCAAGTAAGCCCCTGCTTTGAGTACATGATTGTTTTGGATAAAATTTCCAAGACGAAGTTCTGCCTTGTGAGCGAACATATTTTGTGATACAATATGATTACATGTAACTGAGAACATTCTAACATCTCCTGTACTCTCGCTTTCCCACTGTGCATCTGGATGGCCGTTTCATCTAACTAATAAACACAATAATGGTAGGAACCCAACTCAGATAATGTTATATCTAACAAGCAATCACTAAGTGACCATAGTCTCATAATGATTATTCCCACGCTTTTACCAGAAAGAAAGAAGCATAAAGGAGCAATTGTTCCTTCTTTTTTAATTCTCTATCTCATCATAATCTACTACATGAATATCTTAATCTGCTTCATTAAGATGATGAAATTGTAATCTCTACGATAAATATTTAAATTTTCAATCGCATTTTAAAACATTTAGAGACATGGACACGTTGGGAGTTGGGGTATGATAAAGAAAGTGATTAATGTGTGGTGCTTGGTGTTACAAAGCTATTCTAGGAACTCAAACTTTTACCGAAGTTTTTCGCTCACACCCTTTGCACGGTAGTCTCACTTAGATCCGTTAAAGCAAAGATCAGCCTTTCCCGAACCCTCGAAGTGTTTCCCTCGCACATCCTCGAAGAAACAATAGTTAAAAGAAAAATAAGAACAAAGGCAACAAGAATGCACAGAGATACGGTATAAAACCAACTTTATATACTTTTCCTCAAAAGAATACAAAGAATGCTCTCTTTGCTTGAATGAGAAGAGCAAAGCTCGAATGAGCTATATATAGGCATCCTAACTTGCCTTCCAAGTTACATTCGGAATCCTGCTCAATATAAACTACCTAAGATCGTGCTAGATCACGTCTATCCTTATCAGATTACATCACGTGGACCAATTAGATGACACCCCCGTCTAAATAGGACTCTAACTGATAAGATAAGATAAAAATGACATAGAGATTACATTTAACTTGAAAACTAACATCCTTGTCCTCGAATAACTCTACTATCTTCAGACGTTTAGTTCCACTGCAATTCTAACTCCTAGTTGTCGCCACATAATCCAAGATCTCCCCACGATCCCTATCTGTTGATGATGCAATATGATATCGCCGAAGCTCACTAGCACATTGGCCTGGTCCAATGCTCCCACAACAAGTCCATTAGTCGTGGTCCATTCATCCGAGCATAGGCTAAGTCCTTAGTCCGTCAAGACCTTAGCCTGGGTCAAGTCAATCTCCATAAGGTCCGATGCTTTATCAAAATTTACACCAAGTCCGATCCCACTAGCCCACGTTTGCCTTAGTGTTTTCGCATGCCTCCCTCATGTGTGAATCCAGCTAACCTCTTACCTAAGGCTCCTCATGAGGTAGCTGAAAAATGCTCCAGAACTTAGGGGTCTAACAAACCACCCCCACCTGATGGATTCGACGCCTTTATTGAATTAGTCTGAAGGTAGGCGTTTACCTGATCCTTGAACTGCCACAAGGTTGTATGTTTCTCCCATGTTGCTTGCACGACAGGTTTATCCTTCCACTAAATTAAGAACTTGGTCCGTCAATTGTTCTTATGTTGACCCATGGTTCGGTGGTCTAGCATCTTCTCCACTTGATCCTCGAACTGTTTTCTCACAACCGGTGGTGCGCGCTTCACCTAACTCCTATTTGGATCTGATGCATCCTCACAGTAAGCCTTGAGAAAACTAACATGAAAAGTAGGGTGTACCTTTAACAGCTCGGGTAACTTTAATCGGTACCCCACATTTCCCACTTTCTGTAGCACTCCAAACGGTCCATCATACTTTGGTACCAATCCCCTATGTACTTGCTTGCTTGAGATCTTCTTCCAAATCTACGGGGTTAGTTTCAACAAAACCTTATCTCGCACATCAAATTCCAATGGTCTCCTCCAAAGATCCGCTTGCTTCTTTATCCTTCGAGAAGATTTACGAAGACTATCCCTCGCCTCATCCAACAACTCTTGCTTTTCCACCGCAAACTTATGTGCCGCAAGACATTTGCTACTTGTCCTTTGTTGAGTAATCTCCGATGGAGTGAGAGGCTGTTGTCCCAACACAATCTCAAAGGGATTTTTCTTCGTAGCCGAAGATCTGTGCAAATTATAACAAAACTGTGCAGTATCAAGTAAATTTAACCAATTACGTTGACTTGCACTTATGTAATGCCGAAGATAATGCTCCAACAAACCATTGATTCTTTCTATTTGGCCTTCCGTTTATGAGTGATAACTTTAACTCAAAACCCATCAAATTAAAAAGAGACGTCCAGAATCGTCCTATAAATTTGGCATCTCGGTCGCTCACAATATCCACTGGTACTCTGAAATACTTGACCACGTTTTTATAGAACAGCTTGGCCGCAACATCCAAAGGGCAAGTTACAGGAGTTGGCACGAAGATCGCATACTTGGAGAACGTATCATTCACCACCATGATTGACGCCATATTGTCCACCTTTGAAAACCCACCAATGAAATCCACTAAGACCGACATCCAAGGTCTCTCGGGGATGGATAAGGGTTGTAGCAAACCTGGTTCCTTCTTCCTCTCTGGTTTATCCAACTGATACACAAGGCACGTCTTGATGTAACATTCCACATCATTCTCCATCTTCAGCCAAAAGTAGGAACGTGATAGGAGCGCTAGCATCTGTTGGACTCCTGGCTGACTAGCCCATTGCTAGTCATGCGTCTCCTTCAACAATTGTCTCCGTAATCCACCAAAGCTCGGCACGTGCACTTGACTATTCTTAGTCATCAATAGCCCATCATCATCGAGCCAAAACCTGCGTACAACACCCTCCTTTACTTAAGTAATTAACTTCCAGTACATGGTGTCTAGTGGAGCTGCCGTTTTGATTTGCTCCAATAGGTTGGACTCCACCTTCGTGATTGAATAAAGAGCCGCAAATACCTCCTTCCTGCTCAAGGCATCTGCCACGCTGTTGTGCCTCCTCAATTTATGCTCCCACATGAAGTCATATTCGCAAGGAACTCCTGACACTGGGCTTGTTTTGCAGACAACTTCTTTTGGGTCCAGAAAAATGTGTTAGCAACACTGTCTGTCCGAATAACGAACCTGGTTCCTAACAAATATACTTGCCACGTCTCCAAGCAATGCATCACTACAAACATCTCCTTCTCGTGGATCGAGTATTGCTGCTCTGCTACATTAAGCTTTCGGCTCTCAAATGCGACTGGGTGACCTTCTTGTACAAGGACTCCACCAATGGCTTTGTTCGAAGCGTCAATATATACTGCAAATGGAAGATCAAACTAGGGCAGCTTCAACACGGGTTCGGTTGAGATTGCAGTTTTAAGTTTCTCGAATGCCTCCTCATGTGCACTCGACCAACACCACTCTTGTTTCTTCTTTAACAAGTCCATAAATGGTGCCGCTTTCTTAAAGTATCCTACTATGAACCGCCTGTAATAGTTCGCCAAGCCGAGAAAACTCCACAATTCTCGGACTATCGTAGGAGCCTGCCACTCAACTATTGTTTTCACTTTCTTCGGATCCATCTTGAGTTGACCCTTGCTCACCATGTGACTCAAGAATCTGATCTCCAACTGGGCAAACTCACATATCTCCATCTTCACATAGAGCTTGCGCTACCTTAGTCTTTCGAACACTCGCCTCAAGCGTTCCACATGTTTTGCCATGTTTGTGCTACACACCACGATGTCGTCTAAATAGACCACAACGAACTCATCCAGAAAGTCGTACAGCACATCATTCATTAGGTTGCAAAATGTAGCAGGGTTGTTAGTTAATCCAAATGACATAACTAAAAATTCGTAGGATCCATACCGTGTTACGCACGTTGTCTTTTGCTCATCGCCCTTGGCTATCTGCACTTGCCAATAACCACTTCAAAGATCCAACTTCGTGAACACCTCAACCCTCGACAACCTATCCATCAAATCTTGAATCAAAGGTACCGAATACCTGTTTTTGATCGTTACCTTATTCAACACTCGATAGTCTATACACATCCTCAGTGTACCGTCTTACTTCTTCTGAAACAATATCAGGGTGTCGTACGGTGCTTTTGATGGTTGGATGAACCCTGCCTCCAACAACTCACTAAGTTGTTTCCGAATTTTTGCCAATTCCATTGGGGACATCCTATACGGGGCACTTGCAGGTGGGATCACTCCAGTTTTCGGCAACTCTTTTGGCATCACCTCCCAAAACTCCCACAATAAACTTGCAACCTCATTAGGGACTTCTACCACGTGATCTTCACTGATCTCCCACATGGTAGCGAGATAGGACTCCATACCTTTCTTCAACCCTTTCTCAATACTCATGATTGAAACATGTCCTACTGATGTTGTAGCCTTCTTCGTTCCACCATCGAACCTACAATGTTGGGCGCCATTTTCAAAACCCAACTCTTAAACGGAACTATATGACGTGAGCATACTCCAATGAAGTCTCCTTAACCATCATCGATTTTTTTTCTTGCTCTAATACCACACATGTTGGATCCATTTTCGGAACCCAACATCTAGAAACCATTTATAAAACATGAGCGTATTATCCTGTAGAGTTATTTCGTTTAACCCTCATTAGCCATCATTAGTTCACTCTCATTCTCATATCAACTCAAGCCACAAAGGTGAGCCCACACAATGAAATCACAATAACCACAATTGATTTCTTCAAAAGAATTGTAGATCTATATCTCTAATTCATTTTGGAGCAAGAACCAACTCAATTGGAGTTCTATAGATGAAGATATGCTTGAAAATCCAAAGTGTGTTCATAATCAAGTCTTGCCCTACCAACCGATCCCTCACTTTATTTCCATCAATCTTTCTGAATTCAACACCAATGGCTACAAATTGTTTTATGAAGGTAGAAAAATGTGTTAAGAATCTATCACTTCAAGAATCACCTCAATCGGAAGTCGGACGAAGAAGTTATGGCCAAATGAATCCAACGTGTTCATGTCCTTACTCATATTGTACATGCCTTGGGCGCCATAACTCTCACTAAAGATGTCGGATTGACTTTGTTTTAGATAGTTTGAAAGAAGACTTCTAGATATACAACTCTAATGAAGACTACTAAATGAAATTCGATCATTTGGAGGGTTAAAACATACAGCCTGTGTGATTTAACAAGGGCAAGTCGTGTAACCTTCGGGTGAAAATGTGCTCCTGCGCCATAAACACACGGCCCGTGTGATTTTACACGGGCAGGCCGTGTAACCTTCGAGTAAAAATGTGTTCCTGCGCTAGAAACACACAGCCTGTGCGATTTTACATGGGCAGGCTGTGTAACCTTCGGGTGAAATGAAATTTTCACCCTCCAAAGGATCTTAAGTCCTTTCTATCATCCCTTTTTCTCATAATCTTCCCAAATTTAACTCTTTCTAGTCTGATATCACTTCATATACTCTAATTGTTTGGGATACATGTCCTATGCAACATCACCTACTCAGACAATCATATCTCTCATCTTTAATATCCAAAAATTTCATACTTTATATCGTTAGAAAGCTAAGAGAATAAGATACAACTTTCATGAAGGCAACTTTGACTAATTCTACCTAGATCGATTCAGTTTTTCCTTGGAAGTCAGAGTACACATTTTACCCTCAAGAAAAACTT